>JAFMPE010128084.1:1662-12086 GCA_024759925.1 Ficus religiosa
ATATATATATATCTTTGTATAAATACTATGTGTGTGTATATGTATAGATTACTGGCGTAAGAGTACTTGTTTACCAGAGTAATGAGAACCTCAGCAATTTGCTTTTGGTTAACTAAATCTACACCTTTTTTTTTTTTTTTTTGAATTTTCTCTTATTCTGGTGAAATCATACATATGTGTGTATATATATACATATATATGTAGCAATGAAAAATATGCGAGCATGAACTGGGATGAACTTGGATTTGATCTGGTCCCAGCCGATTACATGTACATAATGAAATCCTCCGAAAATGGGTGTTTTTCCAATGGGACCATCACTCGCTATGGCAACATCGAAATAAGTCCAGCATCAGTCATATTAAACTTCGGACAGGTATATATACACACACACATATATACGTTGAGATACGTATATATATAATATACTTAATGTAGTGTATATGAATCCGGCAGGGATTGCTTGAAGGACTAAAGGCAAATAGGAGAGAAGATGGGAAAGTGATGGTGTTTAGACCAGAGCAGAATGCATTGCGAATGGAGAAGGGTGCTGAAAGAATGTGTATGCCATCTCCATCCGTTGACCAATTCGTTGAAGCTGTAAAGCAAACTGTTCTTGCTAACAAGCATTGGGTATTGTATTTAAGTTTACTATATATTCATTTTTACAAAATATACGTACATATATATCATGTAGATGTTATATATACGTATATGTGTATATGCATAGACGCAGATCAACTGACACTTACAGGGGATGTTGAATTAAAAACAGGTGCCTCCACCAGGGAAAGGATCACTGTATGTAAGGCCTTTGCTTATTGGAAGTGGAGCTCGTTTAGGTCTTGGACCAGCACCGGAATATACGTTCCTTCTCTATGCTTCTCCTATTGGGCTCAGTTACCACAAGGTATTAGTTGGATTAGATCCAGTAAACGACCTGTCGTTTCACTTTCTACTGCTAACAGATGACAGTATTGGTTTAATAGAATATATGGTTTATAGAAACTGTTCGATATTTTCATCAATAATGGAGAATTTAATGTAACGCCATAGTTTGTGTCGTATATGTGTATATATGATAGAATCTCATCAACTTGGTTGTGGAGGACAAGGTCCCTCGAGCAACTCCCGGTGGAACTGGTGGCATCAAGTCTGTGTCCAACTATTCACCTGTAAGATTTAAGATTCAGAAATACATGCACATATATATATATAGATATATATGTATGTATTTATGTATGTATGTAAGTAAATAGAACATGTTGATTCTTCTCTAGTGAAGTTGAACTGGATATTTATGAATGTTTGATTTTGGTCAAGTACAGGTATTTAAGGTGCTAGCAGAAGCAAAGGCCAAGGGTTTTTCTGATGTCTTATTCTTGGACGCAGCCACTGGGAAAAATATTGAGGAAGTTTCTTCATGTAATATTTTTGTTGTCAAGGTATTTACTACTACTGAATTCATTTATTTTCCTGTAATTACAACAATGGTTCATGTGTTTGTGTGCGTGATATATATGTATGTATGTATGTATGTATGAACATAACGAATGTGTATTTTTTTGTATGCATGGTTTAAAATTATAGGGTAATGTTGTTTCAACCCCAGCAACACATGATGGAACTATTTTGGCTGGAATCACTCGAAAAAGCGTCATGGAAATAGCTGCTGATCTTGGTTACCAGGTGATATTGATTCTTCATGAGCTAATAATATCATAATAAGAGATAATTAAGTACTAATGGGGAATAAAGTACCGACTTAAAAAAGAAAAATCCCATTCTGGTGAATGAACTCATTTCAATGTCGATCAGGCTGAGGAACGTGTTATTCCGGTGGACGATTTGCTTGAAGCTGATGAAGTTTTCTGCACTGGAAATGCAGTGGGTCTCAATCCTGTTAATAGCATAACTTACCAGGGAAAAAGGTATATTTGCATCTATTGCCGTATTATGAAGTTTTTCCTGAACATTTCTTAGTCTTATCATTATGGACTGTGTTAAGGCTAATTAATCGTGAGTCAATGCAGGACTGAGTACAAACCAAGAGAAGAATCAATTTCTCAAGAACTGCATAAAATCTTAACTGGGATTCAAGCCGGACGTATCGAGGACAAGAAGGGATGGACCGTCGTAATAGATTAACTCTGGCCTGAAGTTGACAACATTTTAATGTATCGGATTACGACTTCAATCAAATTAATTACCGTGATGCATTATTAGTTAATGTTGCATAAAAATAATCATAATGTAATACCAGGGCAATACGACACGCCATTCCCACTTTAAGAAAATAATCTTGTGTTTCAGGGAAGAATATTGCCTTTCGCTTCAATGATTTGAACACCACAAAGAGAGATTTTGTTTCTAATCTTAATAAATGCATTTTATACAATAATAAAGCTCTAGAAGTTACAAGCAATAATAATTTATAATTGAGTACCGAACTGCTTGAGACTACTTAATCTAATATTCTATTTATTTTTGTTCAATTCATTATCTCATCGGTTTAATAAATGTGTATATATACATACATATATATATATGTTGTTATATCCGGTGGAGCTCAAGTCTGTGTCCGACCATTTACCTGTAAGATATCACACATATACATACATGCATAAAATACATATGCATAAACCATGACAGAGCTACCCATTGTTGATTGGAGGCACAATTTAGAAATTCAATTTACATCCTAAAATCTTCTATTTTAATTATGTATGTCCTTTTGTCAAAGAAATGATAATAACAATATTTGTATCCCAATTCCCTACTCTATAATTAAAATATAAAATCACGACTCTACCTGATAAAAAACTATCTCTAAAACTTTTTCTTTAGTGCCATCATCAAATAAATATTTTCGGCTATCACCGCATACATACAGCACATCTTAATTCTTCCCGAGTGAAGTTCTACCTACAGTGTTCTCTTTTACAAAAATTTGAATTTCTATTCAAACCTAGGAACCAAATGGGCTCGTAGTTTATTGATGCATCAAATTGTGACTAAAAACTACTTTCAGTCAGCACCAGATTCACATGGATATACAACAATAAACCTTATAGAAGACAAATTTCAAGATGAAGATACAATTTGTTTTCAGTTTCTACGCTTGATGTTGTTTAAATGCTTTACGAATAAGTCATTCCAAGTATCAGTAATTCCTGGTAAGCACCAGTGCATACAATCGTCGTGCTTTTTACCTCCAGCAGTGGAAGGATGGGCATCTGCTCTAAACTCGCTCAAGTGTGTTATATCCAAAATATGAAAACTCGACCCTTTCAGAGCCTTGAATAGGTGCCAATTTACCAGGCGGGTCTCCACATTGGTTCCATTATTCTGCAGGGAGAACAGTTCTTCAACCTGAAAGAGAGAAAAAAGCTTCTGATATTACTAACAGAGAGTTGCTACAATAGGAAGGAAAAAAAAAAAAAAAGATGTGAAATTTGCTTGTCTAGACCTGTGTGTATTCCCATTATACAAGTAAAAACTCATTTCTTAGACAACCCGTTGAATCTTAATTATGGAAGTGGCTCACCTGCTCAGGTGATAAAGGCTTCACCCGTGAACAAGTACCACCTTGGTCCCAATCGCCTCCTTCAAAATGTCTAGGAGATTGTGTCCTAAAGAATTGGATCGAGTCTGGTCTCACACTCTTCTTAACATACTTTACCTACAAAACAAACATGAAGATAATCCACAAAAGTAAGTGGAACATCCGGGTTCTGAATGGCTGGTCTTAAACATATCTAGAAAGCCGAACTGCATAAAGTGCAACAAATGAGGTGAACAAGGATCAATTTTCTGATGTTTGTTATGTGGATAACTACGAGAGTGTACTCAAAACTAAATCTTCTTAATCTTGAAAGCGAAAGATGCATACCATGTTTTTAGCAAAAAAAAAAAAAAAAGAAAGAAAGAAAGAAAGATGCATACCATGTATTTCAAAACCATATCAAGGCCCACATCCGGAGAGACTGGAGGAATCACAGGGTGACCATTTTCAAAGAAAAGCATTGGTGACTTAACAGGGTCAAATTTTGAAGGAGCCCACCACCTGTTCATCGGAAGCACAAAAACAATGAAGCTCAAATAACTGGTCGACACTGAATATGCTATTTATATCAATGTACATATGTAGAGTCAAGCAGGGTTACACTCAACAGTCAGACATATGTCTGCATGTATCAGCTATAGAGCCTAAGAGTTAACAACTGAATTTACACCCTCATGTAATGAGCGACTGATAGTCTATGACAGATGAAAAGAGTAACAAAATACCAGTGTCCCGTGTTGAAGATTAGAATGTCGTGAAAAGTAGCAGCATTTGCCCATGTGCCATCTGGAATGTCAACGTCAACTCTGTAACCTTCTTTATACCCAAGAGATTCCAGAACACCACCATTTGCATTAGCTGACCACCTGTGCAAAATCGGTTTATGTTAAACAACTTTAGAAGGAAAAAAAATTTCTCATATTCAATGCCATTGCAGAACAACTAATAGGCGAATGCTTCCCAAATTCAGTTCCTGCAATGAAACCACTCAAAAATGGACGATTACAGCGGAATGTAAGCAGTACTGGATCAAAAAACACAATGCCATAGCAAAGATAGCTTCCCTACCTACCATATCGCGCCAAAAGGTTAGTTCGATGATAAGCAATGGTAAGATTATAGTGAAGAAATGTAAACCCACGATCCGCGCCCACAGGTCTCCACTTCTTCACTGCGCTCGACATGCTTTTTAGGGAGCAGAAAAGGGAAACAAACATATTCCTATTCAAGGAATCGCCAATAAACCCTGCACTGTACAAAATCCATGAGTTCTAATCACAGCACGGTTATAACTCATACCGCAGAACAAAATATTTCAAAATTCAAACTTTTCAACTTTGTTCTCTATATCTGAGACATCTAAAAGAAACAAAATTAATAAATAATTCAAACAATTTAAAGATTCGAACTTTTGAACTTTGATCTCAATATCTATTTCTTCCAATGCCTTAAGTAGCAGAATTCAGGGTTCAATTTCAACATCACAAGAAGAAGAAATTACCAATGCTGGTGTCCCTGTAAGTGCGAAGAAAGGTCGCCGGATCGAACGGCGGGAGATCGCATTGCGAGGGCTTCCACCGCCACTTGGTGAGGTCGGCGGCATTGGATTTGTGGCCGGAGATGCAGTTCCAACCCTTGAAGATCTCCTTGCAAGTGTTGTCGTAACTCGCCGATCCCGCGCTCGGGTCGTACATCCACGTCCCGTCGGAGTAGTCGCAAGAGGCGGTCGAAATCCCAGGGTTGGAAGCATCGATTTTGTCGAATTGGCTCTGGCTCTGGCTCTGGCTCTGGCTCGAGTGTGAAGGAAGGGGTGTGTTTTTGCCATGGATGTAGTGAGATTGGATGCTCTGAGGAGACTGTAGAGGAATTGAAGTCTTTCTGATGAAAGAGAGGACGAGGAAGATGGAGAGGAAACAGAGAAGAGAGAGAAAAGGGAAGAGAGGGACTTTCTTGGCCTGGTTCTGGTGGTGGGACTGGGACTGGGAGTGGGAGAGAGCATGGTCTCTCGCGGCCATGGTGTTCGCCTGGACAAGACAAGGGCGGCGCACGTTAGCCCGGCCCTGTCCCTCTAGACATACATTAAAAAAGAAAAGATCCGTTTGGAAGAAAAACTAGTTAATGACTAATGAGTGACACACTCTAGTTTATTTAGCAAAGAAATTACAAAATATACGTATACTTTATATTTTTTATAAACTCTTCTTTTTTTTTTTTTTAAATGTTATAAACTCACATTAATTTTTTTTTTTTAAGATTTTTTTAGAGGATTTAGGCATATTGATTTAGATCCATTTAAACCAATTTAATTTAAATTTTAATCTTTCCTAAAATTCGAAATACATTCATTTTTTTCTTCTTTTTTTATTCTCCTCCAAACATCTATGATCTATCATGTTCAATTTCTTAATTCAAGTTTGAGTCATTGAATATACTTTCTTTTCTTTTCTGCAGCCAAATAATTCTATTCAAGCAAATAATCTTTTTGGAAAATATAATCTTACACACCTACAATTTTAGTGTCGTCTACTCCACACACGACATTAGATTTTACAAAACGACATCGTTATTATTCAACTCTGTTGTCGTTTCCATGGCTTTGCTCAAGAGTATAGCTTAGCATACATATTCTACTTGTCGCCCTTGTTAGTTTACCAAACAAAAAGTGTGAGATTCGAGCTCACGACATATTGTTCTGGTATCATATTTGTATGTCAATCCCTTCTAAAAACTTAGCCTATGTTCGGAATTACAATTGAGCTTTACAGCTGGTTTTTTATCTTTTCCAGAAAAAATTAATAAAAATTATAATTAGTTTTTAAAAAATTAACCAACCTTAACTTAAATTTTCATCTTATCTTAAACTCAACCCGTACTTCAAACGAACCCTTAAGTTATTAAGAGATAAACCAATAATAATTTTATATTCTAACACATTTGCAAATAGTGTGCTATTCATCCTCATTTTTCGTCGGCTCTTTTTCTATTTCTTCTTCTTCTTCTTCGTCTTCTTCTTCTTTTTTTTTTGACAACTTACAAACTTGAGTTATTTGAAATTAACAAAGAGCAGTATCATGTGGGTAGTTTATTGTAATCTCATTGAAATGAGAAAGTTCCCCTCAACCTCAAAAAAGAAAAAAATTACAAAGATGTATTATTAATTTTGAGACAGAACAAAAAATAATAACAATTCGTCAAGTCAAATTAAAGTTAATTGGATAACAAGCAGCCATTTTGAGAGGGAATTAAAATTAACCAATTCTAAAGAATACAAGGTGAAGGAAGCAAATTCACGTGACCTTCACTTCCGTAACTAACTAATACACTGATCAAGCATCTACCGTCTACTAATTGAAACACAAGATGAGACTGTATTTTCCATTTTCATATGAACTTACCCTTCGGGAAGACAGATACATGGGCCTCCGTTTTCACCTGAAAGCTGAAACAGTGATGCGGCGCGCTGCGTTTCTTACTGAAATGATTTGAGGTGAAAGACCTGGCAGGCAGGCTTATAGGATCTCTTGGTTGAAGCCTGTTCAAACTTCTTTGCGGCTGCTTCATTATCTTCTAAGCTATTTTGGAGAAAGAACCTTATCCACCAAGACGAGCTTCTCAACTTGGCCTGCGCAAAGTTTAAATATCCCGCTGTCATTCCCCTGAAGTAAACTCTATAAATCCTTGTACGCTGAGGAAGTAACATAAATCTAAGCGAGAACCAAGAACTATGACTAAGATGGTCAAGACAACAAAAATAGGCAAAGGGCGTGTTCTTTCTTATAAAACGATCTTACTAAACAATTGTCACTTACCGGACGGCCAAACTTGGAAAGCTCTGCAACTTTAGCTCTATTCTGGCCAGGATAACCTACACAAGTAATGACAAGTCCACGATTTCCAAATATAAGTAACCTCCTCAAAATAAATTTAATTAACAAAAAGAACATCTCGCTATCAGATTAAATAAAGATGTATCATCATCCCTAAACTCGGTTTACAACATCTACAGTCTACAGATAGTGTTGCACAAGATCACTCCCTAGAGAATACATGAATATCAGTGTAATGCCACCAACAAATCTAATGTATCAACCGAGTGAAGCTGCATACAGTTATCGGGCTCAATTCACTCCAAGCAACCAGATTAAACAATTTCGCAAGCAGAGAATAGACAGAGAGATTGTTTGATGGAAGTCATCCAGACAAAGATCCTGTAGCGTAAATTGACTTATTAGGAGAATTTTATAATGAAAGGAATAAGTGTAATGAGACATTTACCAGCAAATATAACAACACCGTCAGAAGATACCCTTGCTAATTCTGGAAGAGTTTTGTTCAGGTATTTTGGAGACAAGTAATCCAGAGCATCTGACACTACTGCAAGAGAAAATGACTTTGCCCGGTAGGGCAGCTGGAACTTTATATCAGCCATTCGTACAATGCCTTTGCGCACAAGACTTTTGCAATTTGTGTCAGCATCCTCTAGGTCATATGGTTCCACACCCCAGGCTTCTGTTTCCTCTTCTTTCAATAGCTTGGATACCACGGAACATGTGTCGGGGCCTATGTGCAACACTTTACGCATGCTGTCCCCGTAAGCTTTCTTCAGGACAGGTATGGCTCTCTGGACTTCGTATGTGCATGAAATACCACCTGTGCATGCATACAAACAAATTTCAATAATGGAAAAGGTTCCTCAGCTTTTACAAAGTCTGGTTCTGATTTACAAGTTCTAAATGCTTGATAAAGAGACTCCTAGAAATGACACCTAAGAGTTTCTGCCAACTGGCACAAAACACATCATCACACCCTTCACAAAACAGCATAATTATGTTTTCCCCCCGTAAGCCCAAGAAATCTCCAAAAATTCCCAAATTCTTGACGCATTAATTTAAGACTAGAGAAACAATCAAAGTTCAGATAAACATGATGGAATTCTATCTCTTTAAGGCCAGATACACAAAATCTATTTATATCTAAGTGTTACAATGTTTGATGAGCAACTCAACCACTTTCATCTTTCACCCTAACACTTAGCATCAGAAACATTAAAAGTTTAGAATGAAGAAGTCGACAAGGTGAAACTCACCTTCAACTTTTCTTACAGCCTCGATGCTGCTCGCTCTGCCTGCCATGCAAACCCCAACAGGAAGAAACAAAAGTTACAATGAAGTATAATAAGAACCTAAGCTTCAACAAATTCAGTCCAAACTTAGTTGCTAACTAGGTAGTTTCGATTCTTAATTCTCAAGCTACCAGAAAAGAAACAAAAATATCACTCAAGGTCCATAACTCGCCCTCCATTCTTCTCATGAAAATGGGAATTCAAAGGGGAAACAAGAAGGAGCCTCTAGTTTTTGTCTCAATCTGAGTTGTTGGTTTCTTATACAATAAAGAAACAATAACGAAATTTTCTCAAACCTTCTTTTATTTATTCATTTTCTCTTTTTATTATCTAATACTACTAAAGTTGGAAAACCAAACACGTACCTGAGCCGCTATAACAATAGGCAATAATAAGAAGCGCCCCCTGATATTATCAACAAGACAATTTATCAACAAATATTCTCTCAATTGAAACTAAATCCATTTGAACACATGTTCATTAAAATTTTTGCCTCAATAAGCAATGTAAGACTAAGGACACATTAAAATCATATTTTCTTATCAACCCAATGATTATTAACGGTTTCTGGCATAGGACAAATAGAAAGAAAGAATAAGGAAAAACGTAATAAACTCAGTGGGCATAAAATAGTGCAAAATGTATAGTACCAAGACTACAAGTCCAATAGAGAGCAAAGGCGACGAGCGTGTTTTGGCTTGCACGGAACCGACAAATGGGATGCTTCCACCATCAGCAATACGCCGACCCGGATTTACCTGCCTTCTTGACATGATTATGTGCAGTAATAACCACCCTGCAAAAAAAATTACCATAATCTCAGACAAATCTTTACATAATGGCGTTTCCATTTTAAGAAAATCTATAACCCTTGGTGTTTCTATGATGCTGTCCACTTACCAATGTCAAAAAGTTTCATACTTTATCCAATTATCACATCTAAAACCTTAAAAAAAAAAAAAAAAAAAAAAAAAAAAAAAATCCAACTGTTTTCTCAATTGCTTGAAGATGGTGCTCATGGTAGGTAACATGCGTCAACAAACACTGACAACAATTTTTCTAAAACAGGAAAAGAAAAGAATTTCGATAAAAATATAACCATTAACTAAAAACGTAAAATAAAAAAAAAATGGACAAAAGTGGTAAAAGTGCTTCTCCAACTCCAACGATGAAGTTGCATTTGATTAATAAACTTTACACCAGCGGATTTAAATAATTAAAGTTCCATCTTCAATCTTCAAATTAATTAACGAAAAAAATTGAAAAAAAAAAAAAAAGAACCCAAGAAAATACGATTGTAATATTTTTAATCTTGCTTTTGGAATATATTATCGCAATTAAAAAGCTCAGATTAGAAACAACTAAAGAAAGAAACTTTAAGCAAGTTTCGCATCACAAAATTGATACATCAAATGAAATTTCGATCCAGAAATTCCAAACGAAATCGAAACAAGAAAGAAAAGAGCAATTCAGTTTACCGTAAGAGAGAGAAAGGAGGAGAGAGAGACAGAGAAAGAGAGACAGAGAGATAGATCTCAGAGAAGCAAAGGTGCAGATCTGAGCTGAGATAACTTTACAGTGAGGAGCTAGCTGCTTCGTGAGAGAGAAAGCGAGAGGAGTGAGAAACTGATTATAGATTCTAATTTTTTTTTTAAAGGCTATAGATTCTAATTCTGAAATCCATGTAATTATAAAAATTAATTTTGGGTTTTATTTTGGTTTTTTTTTTTTTTTTTT
>JAFMPE010128095.1:2333-15805 GCA_024759925.1 Ficus religiosa
CACGACTAGGGCCTCAAATCATCTAACTCAACCTTTCGAGTTCAATTAAATTGACAGTGCCAAGGAAGGAACCCTTCGACAGCGTAATTCGCAATGACAGCCTCGTTGGTTGAAATAGGTAGTTTTGTTGCCATGTTTATTTAGCAGTAACAGTTGACACTAACATGTTCCTTTCCCCTAGCGGTAATGAAAAAGTAAAGAGCATCAACCAAAAGAAATCAAATATCAAATTTTTTAACAATTGTTATACATAATGACAAATTCGCCATTAAATATTGCAATTGTCAAATTTAGCATAAAAAATAATATTACATTGGAGAGTGGTAACTAAATGTTAAAGTTTAACTCGACCCATGAATTTGACATTATATTTGTTGACGCTCGAAGCTTTAGATAGAAAACTTTGTAAAAGGCATGAGATTCTTAATTCAAACATTTATCCTCAAATTAAAAGGGTAAATCCTAGTTTGATCCACGAGATTCTATAGGTTCCAGGACTAGTCACTAATCTATAAAAGTGTCGTACTAAAATCCTTCTATCAAACATAAGTTGAAAAAGTGGATGGAAATTAAAGTGTCACATGATTGTCAAATGTTATTCGTGTCCCCTTTTTAACATAGTTTTGACGGAAGGACTTTATTGTGACAATTTAATAGATTTAAATATATAAAGGACTACAATGAGATTCGATCGCTCTTTTAAGTGTGGGATAAAAATGAGATTAACCCTTATAATAATAATTCATTTACTCGAAGGATATTTTAAAAGGTCTCACAATAGTGCATTACACAACTTTACTCCTAAAATAATACACTATATATATATATATATCAACTACCATCTTTATTTGTAGAATAAGAGAAAGAAAGAAAGAAAGAGGTGAAATGAAAAAAGTTAAACCGAATGTTACATTGAATCTGTCATCAGCAACTAGGTAATTAACTCCAAGTAAAACATCATAGGTATTAGGTCTCTTTCCGAGAACATGATCATGACTAAATTGTTAACTATATAAGCATTACATATATATTTATATGCATCTATAAATGGAGGAGTAAGTGGTAACTTTCGGCTCAAAAGTTCCAATAACAATTCATAGTATTAACCATATATGTATACATACACATGTGTATATATATATATATATATATATTCTCAAGCTTCATTGTTAGTGGTTTGAACTTCAATATCATATATATTTGTGTATATGAAATAACAATAACTACTAATTCTTCCAGAATTAATAAAGTTCCTACTTTTACGAAGTATCTGCCCCGACATTAGGGTTTATACAATGACTTTTGGAAGCATAATAGTTGTAGCTACGTGCAAAACTTATTTAGTTAAGCAAGTTTTTATATACTTGTATACATATATATTTCTTATATCGTGCTTAACTTTTAAAGAATATGTTCTTTTTTCTTATTTTGTTATTATTTTAAGGATTTAATAGAACTCTCTGTAACTAAGAAATAAAATATATACTATAAAATGTTTGTCAACTCTTTTCACCTAAAATACATCAACATGTAACGTTTAAAAAATTGTATTTTGTGTCTGAAAAATAAAATTCATTAACTAAAAACGAATTTATATGTGTCTAAATATGTTGTTTGTTATTAGATCACAGGAATTTTATCAGCAAATAAAGCTTTTGATAAAAAGCAAAGGGAATAATTATAGGGAAATAGTGGGAGGGGAGAAAAGTAAACAAACGGTGGCAAGATTATTTTTATTGTGAAATAACTTATTTGTAAGATGAATGAAAATTAATGAACTGAATCACAATGTTTTAGACACAATTTTCCAACATATCCTTTTCATTCTTTTGAAATCTCACTTTGCCTCTCTTATTATAGATTTGTGAAAAGTATATCCCATGTTATTTAAAACGATAAAATGTAATTCCTTGATCATTGAAACTTTGAATAAATGTAGACTATTTTCCTTAATATATATTAGGTATTAAAATATTTAACATTAATTACTAAAACTAAACAAATTAGTTTTAGGGACTGAAAAATCTTAAAACTAAACTAACTCAAAAAGATATAAAAAATAAAAAATAAAAGAAGCCCAAAATTCCAAAAATATTTATTCTCTTTAAAATTTTAATAAACTATTAGTTAAGAATTAAGATCATATTTTAGTGGAGACTAATGAGAGAGAAAATTACGTAGGGTACATACGAGGAAATAGTGTATATGACAAGGCTAGAAGAAAAAAAAGACATTTAAGTAAACATTAATAGAGCCACATCACGCACAATAATTTTTTGGACGTCCGTAAAAAAAATTAGGGGCCCAAATGAGATTTTTTTTTAAACAAGGCATACATTAAAGAAAAAATTATTTTAATGTGACCATTAAAAAAATTGTAAAAAGGAAATGTATTTTCTAAAAGATAAGCAGAGCATATCTAATAAGTAAAATACAAAACTTTAGTAAGGAATATCGAATAGGAAAATAATATGGGGACATATGAGAAGGAATAATCCATGATACTTTTTTTTTAGCGCAAAAAAAAAAAAAATCCAGGATACATTTGGCAAAAATATTTTAACGGGGTAGTTAGAAAAAGTATTTATTATATAGATTATAGTTAGCTAAATAATATTTTAAAAGATTGCAAGGTAAAATACTTGAGGATATTTTTTGAAGAAAGTTTTGGTGTAAAATTGGGTGGGGCGGCGTGGTAAAATATAGGAGTTTAGGGGAACGATGCAAAAAAGGAAACGCAAAAGGAAAAGATACACTGTCTTGAGAGAATAAAACAAGGACGGCGACAAGGTATATTAACGAAAATTTTTAACGGTGTTAAAAGCAACTGTAATTTATATATATACTAATTATATGATACGCACTTCACATCACACATATATGTTGAATAAACAATTAAAGTAAAAAGCAAAAAAAAAAAACATGGTGATGATGTGGTCATCGCATCACCACGTTACGATGATATGGCGACATGTGGCAAGCATTGAAGATAGATAAGAGATGTTCGCGAAATCATATAGATGCGGTAGATATAATTATTTTTAACGGCATAGAATTACAGATTGATGAATAAAAAATATTTTACAATTTTATGTACAACATTTACATTTTTAAACTTTAATCACAAGTAATAAATATTAATAAAATATTTTTTATATTAATGAGTTATTATTACGAGACATTAGTTTTGACACTGCATGTGCTGCTAAAGTCGCCAAACGGAAGAGCTTGCTTTTATGTATATAGCTTTATCAAACTAAATACTTAAAGTACAAAGGAAGTACAGGATGATATCAATAATCTTATATATATATATATATATATATATATATAAAAGAAGTAAAACAAGACTTCCAAACCCCACGTATATATCAGATAAGATATATATAAAATGTTCGGCAATTGTATATAAGTCTGACAATTATAACATTTTATTAAAATGTTGTAACTACTAATTGATTTTGTATGTAATTTTTTACTTGAAATCTTATGACATGATACTATTTAACATTATTAGTGCAATAAATAAGTATTAACAAAAATATTATATTAAAATCAATTAGTTGTTAAAGTAACAAACAAAAAAAGTCGTTTTTATAAAAATTTTGAACACGAGAGTATGCCTCCTTTATATACATTTATATTCATGTATATAAGACCTTTCAACACCAGACAGGTGTCAGACTCTACACTTCGTGTTATTACTTAGCAGAGTCCTGCATTTTCAATTAACAGTCGGTACTCCATGGTATGTGCGGATTTCCTAAGAAAAAGATAGGAGAGCAGCCCTTCTCCTAACGTTACCAAGTCATTTTGCTGAGTTTCTTCGACATGGTTCTCTCAAGCGCCCTATGTAAAAACTGATGTCTCCTTTAGTATGATATTGTCTATTTTGGATCTCAACCCACACAGTTTTGCTTATGAGCTATACCGCAAAAAGTCTCACACTATTAAGAGGCAGTTTATTTACTAAAGAATCATCCCATATATTCATTCGCAAACGATGTGAAACTGTACAGCTTACTCTTTTCTTTATAAAAACTGATAATTGTCACACCCTAGTATACATTCTATTACTTATTCACCTGTGTCAGTTTGGGATATGGTCAGTTCACCCGGGGGATAGCCCTCCAAATTTGATTTTTTTTTTTTTAATTCCAGAAGTTTCAACCTCGTTGACTATGACAACAGTTGCAACTATAAACAGACAAACGACTATGACAGGGTGATATGCTTTGTCCTCTCGTGACCCCTATTATCATAAAACGACTAATATATATACACACGTGCGCGTGTGTGCGCACGCACACACATATATGTTATAGGTATATTCGAATTTAGAGGCAGGAGATTTAAATTCTCCGTTAGAAATTATCGTCAGACTATACTTATAAGATATTAATAGTACTAGTATTGCATGCTTGCTAACAACTTTCCAAAACAAAACAAATTATTAAACAAAGTTGTGTGTTTCATGGAGTTCGAGGGCATATAAGGCGTACAATATTTAAGGAAACTCAGGCGTGCAAAGTACAACTACACACGAGAATCAAATCCGCATGATACATATATGTTCGGTCGGGACCAGCAAATTGTGAGGCAAAAAGCCTTCGCTTGTACGAAGATGCCCTTAACCACCAACCAAAGCTTTGCCATATGCTTTACTTCCTCAGCTACTTGTCATTTTAATAACAAGATTATATAATTATAACCCCCATAAATATATTTTTCTTTTTTGTTTTTTGTTTTTTGTTTTTTCAAAAAAAAAAAGGGTTTTTCAAACAATTTAACATTCGTTTGGATCATCTATCATATTGAACTATTCATTTAACTTTAATATTTGCATTCAAATATAGAATTTGAAATGCGTATTCAAATAATTTTTAGTAAAGATAACATTGGAATAATGAAAAGGTAGAAAAATGAGTATGGTATAGATTTTGAAAAAAAAAAAAAAAAGATGAAAATTTTGTATTTATATTTGAGTTAAATATTTGTGAAATAGTGAAACATTCGAATGCTTACACACCAATAGTTGTGTAATCAAACACATATTAGAATATAAATAATTACATTTGAATCAAATATCAAATTGAATTGATGATCTAAACGAATGCTTATTTCTTGAGCTAGTAAACTCGAGTGAAAATAAAATCGTGTATATAATATTAAATGTATTCGACAGAAAATAGCAATATAGATCATGTTTCGTTTTTCTTATCATTTTTAGTATTTTGATATAAGAATCATCTAGTTTTAATTTGAAATTAAAAAAAAAGTTATAAAATTTTAAAGTGTGATTTTTCTAAAAATAAAAGAGGAAGAAAAAGATAAATAGATTTGAAATTAAGTTATGAATACAAACAAATTTAAAAAGTAAAAAATCGAAAACTTCAGTTGGAGTTTCAAATGGAACTTAAATCTCTTGAGCAAACTCGAGTGGAAATTATTAGATATAGATCAAATCTACTCAAAAGCTTTTTTCCCATTTAATCCCTTTTTTCTTCCAATATATTCTACCTTTTTAAGGGTTCTTCTTTTCTTTTCTTTTTCTTCTTCTTTTTTTCCTCATTTCTTTAACGACAACATTTTGAGCCACAAATACGTACATGTTAAATCTCACCTTTAGAGCTTAATAAGCTTTATTTTATTTATTTATTTATTTCAAGTCATGTCGACCACTTCTGTGGAAACTTGAGCTCTAACTTTTGGGTTCATGAACTTTAGTTCCTTTAAGCCAACAATTCAAGAAAAAAAGAGCTAGAAGATTAAAGTATTATTCTACTTTTGAAAAAGGCAGATTATTACACGTTGGATGAGATATAAATATGATGATTGGCACTATTTCTTCAAGCAATTGGCTGCTTTCACTGCTCAATTTGCTCAATTCGAGTATGGACTTCCTACTTTAATTAACTTATTATTTAATTATATTATCACTTCCCACAAAATGGTCCGTACGTACATAAAATTTTTTAACATACACACATATGTATTTATATATTCAAATATAATTTTCTCACGGCTTGTCGTTTTCATTCATGTTTAAATAAAAAATGTAAACGACAAGCTGTGAAAGAATTATATCGAAATATACAATATATCTATATATGGAGATATATATAATATTTTGAGCACTTGAGAAATGACAAAGGATACTTGTTTATGTTGGGTAGTAATTAGCGAACGTTTGGTATTCAAGTTTAACTCCAACTAAACTATACTTTTTCATGTCTTTTTTTTTTTTTTAAATCAATAAAATTTATAACTAGTTTTTGAAAAGTCAACAAACTTCAAGTTAAAAATTTTTTCTCTAACTAACTTATCAAACAGTGACTTAGTGTTTCGAACACTAGGAGAGAGCTTCTAGATAACATTTTATAGCTATTCATCGAGTAAGTGGCATTTTTTTATTTCTTTGAAAATAAGTGATATTGATTTTAAGATAGTGGAAAATGTATTTAAGTATATATGGTCATATATCTATTTTGAGATCATCATCACAAGTATTTGACACTTCGTCACCTGGCTACTATTCTCTTGAAATTAATTGTCCTCACGAAAAAGAACGAGAATAGACGAGTGTCGTTAATTACATGTTTACTATAGTAGGAATAAAAAGTGAATCTCACAGCATGTAGACGCAATTCACAAATATATTACGCTTTCTATTAGTTATAACATTTTTTTCGTAATAATGATAACATTTTTTTTTAAAGGATGAAAAAGTAAATAACATGAAGTTCAGCTTTACGTTGAACTAACTGTAAAGCAATTTGTTATTTCAAAAACAGACACAAAAACACACAGACTGTGGTCCAAGAAGGAACAATGGAATCATTGGTTGGACGTGCACTCATTGAATGATTATTTATATGCCTTGTTCACTTTTGGGAAAACAGTTTTGGTAATCTTTTAGTAAACAAAAAAATAAGACACTCCGTTTTATAGATTTGAAAAATAAATTCGCAATTTATGAGAGAAAATATTATAGACGCATAAGCGCCGAAAACATATTGATATTTTATGATTTGTGTTATCTTTTTTCTCTTTGAGAATCTACAATTAAAGTATATAAACGTAAATGTAAACAAAAATAAAAATAAAAATAAACCCAATGAGATACTACTATTAATAGTATAATTGAAGTGGTTTTAAATTCGTAGAAAACTATGAATCTTGATTAGTGGGGACCAACCCATCCTCCAATGAATGATGGAGCCCTGACGAGCCCCAACTATGCATCAAATTAAATTATTGGCTTTTTCTTTTTTCTTTTTCTCCTGAAAACCTGGTTAGTGGGTTATCACTTTGATGCTAAGAAACAAATAAGATATGGAAAAAAGAAAATAAAATTTAAAAAAATGAATAAAGTACAAGGGAGTTTCCTAGCCAAAAAAAAAAAGTACAAGGGAATTGTTTGGAATTCTATGGTGTGATCTCCATGAGGGCAACACGGTGATTACAGTGTTGAATTTGAGGACATTCCAAGTGCTGTCAAATTATGGGTACAATTACAAACGACCACTAACATGTTTGTCTATATTTGTGCGTACCATAAAATGCCAAAAAGAATGTCCTTTTCGATTTGTTTCTTTAGTTTGTGAGAAAAGAAAGAGGATTAGTGTCATCTCATCTTTTATTTATTTCATCCTTTTAAAGATCTCGTAACTCATTAATAACATAAAAGATAAGTTTGAAATAATGACTGGAGTTAGTTTTGTAAATTGAAATTGAAGTGTGTTTACTAGAAGTGTGAATTTGAAAATGGATTCCGACATAGAAAATAGTGTAGAAATTTAAGATGTGTTTAGGAAAAAAAAAAATTTGCGATTGAGATCTTATTTTATTTAGCTCGTGAGATTTTTGAAAATAAAATAAAAAAAAAAGTGACATAATTTTGAGATTTTTGAAGTTGAATTGAAAAATTGTCTGAAAATGTTGTCCTAAACCGCCCTTAGCTTTTACCGCATACCGCGCCTAGAGCGTTCCGGGTGACAATTGACCATCGACAATGGAGGGTCAACCACTAGTAACTTCGGCGACCATTCTACTAGTCACCTGCCAGGTGACCATCAGTAGTCTGTTTGGAGTCTTCGACTAGCACTTTCCGGGTATCTTCCTCTACAACAAGGCTGCAAAGGCACTTTCCATGGCGCCACCGATTTTCGGCCCCATTGCGATAAGAAAAAATACGAGAGACATCAACTCTAATCCTAATTTTTGAGTACAACTTATGTGGTATATTTATTGTCGTTCTTGTACTGATAAATAATTAAATTATTACTATATCAATTGAATGCTTTAACTAATGAAAAGATGACACGTTTGTTGGTACTAAAAAAATTGATTTTAGAGTTGGTGTCTCTAACAATACTCTTGCAATAATCACCTTACCACGTTTCACAAAGGGATATGTGGTTGACAAAATATATGAGAAATCCCTAGATGTAAGCATCAGGTGGATGACATGAAATGCACGCTGTAGCGGAAATTTAAAATGAGTAAACGGAATTTCATATTTAATCTCATATATAAACATAAAATTCTTAGAAAAATTGTATATAATGAAATTTGTAAGCATGGCTTGGAAACAAATTTTTCATTATTTACATGACCCACACCTGACCATATGCGGTCAAAAAGCCAAAATAAATCATTTTAGCCCAAATAAAAAGAAAAATGATTAGTGAACCCCTTTCACACTCATGCCATGTCGAGGCACTGGACAAGAAAAACTGCAAAACCTGCTTCAACTTATCATAATTAATTAATTAACATGGTTAATCACCGTATTCTGAAACAAACAAATAAATCATTAGCTTAATCATCCAACAAAAGTGGCAACCTTCATTTATGTCCCAAGTCCCACCATCTGCTTCTAATCCCCAAATAGCATTCTTCCACTGCAATGCCTTTCTACGAAAGAATTTTATTTTTCAAAAAATACTTTAAAACATTAGTAATATTCAACATCACACTAATAGAGAAGTCGACTCCACTGGTAAGCCCTATGTTGTGAAACTTACCCTCTATTAGTAAGTGATGTTAAATATCACTGATGTTTCCTAACATTGTTCTTTGTTTTTTCTACAAAATAATTTTATTTTTACGATCACCACTACAAAGGCGCTCAACTCAGAATCTTTGCAGCTCGTAATCTCTTTGAATTCTCCTTGATACCCCATCCCCTAATTTAACTGCTGTTTGCGCAACTGGGAGAGCTGTTTTTGTACCGAACTCGGCTATTCGGGATCATACATGCCCAAAAATTGTCCTGCCCCCAATTTTCTAAAGCGCCTGAACTATTTTTAAAGACTCCATTAAACTTCTTCCGCTGCACAATTTTTAAAGACTCCAATAAACTTCTTCCACTACCATACCGTTGCCCCAAGATGGCACTATCACCTCGCTCCGCTCTTCCTCGGACGGCCACACTACCAGTTGGATGCAACAAAAACGCAAATTGTGGCCTCGTTAATAAAATTACGTACCCACTGCTACAAGTTAAGAAACTTGCAGTAACACTGAAAAAAGAAAAGACACGGCATATCAAAGGTTAAGAGCATATTTGTCACCCTAATTTGACATGTACTATCATTTCTAACCATATCGAAATCCAACTCTTGGCCAAATCTGCAAAATAGCTAATACAAAAACTATTAGTCTAACCCACTGTCAACACGGGTAGCAGTGCTCGAGGCGACTTTGCTGCCTAAGTGTTCAAAAAATACATACAAAAAAGGGTCGGTTCCAAAACTTGGTGAAGCAATAATGCTAGACTGTTCAAGCTCTCATTCGCTTGGAACTATGTGATGTGTACCTCTTTAAGTAATTCACTTTTCACTGCCTCTTTCATGCAACAGTAGATTGATCCCTCTAGTGAACTGGGATTACATACCGTAACAACTTTTAATCAAATATCATTTCGCTCATAGAAGCAGATTTTGTACATACATGCAAGTCAATTTTAATCTTTGCGGGCTCGATCATTCAACCTTCGCTATGCCTCCACCAGGCATGCTGTTATCTGCTACAGTCTCCCTCACAAACCTGGTAAAAATTGTAAAATTCATGATCTTAAGGGCTAAAAAGAAGAGGAAAACAATAAAATCCTAATTCTGGAAGCTTCTATTGAGATTTAGTTTCTATTTGACAAGAGGTCCTCAAGTATGTCAAAGGCATAACATACCTAGCCAGCTTGTCCTGTGATGATTGCAAAATGTAGATGGAAAGAATAAACGAAAGCACGAGACCTGTTGCAGAAATGAAGATTTTTCAAAAGCAGTTGTTGAAACTTGAAACATGCCCTACATTTTTACTCAGAGTATTGTATTAGTTTTTGCACCCGTTATCTAGGCATCTTGAGAAGCAACATAACTTCGTCCTCGCTTTATTCACTCAAGAACTTGGATTTGAAGTAAAAGGCTATTAGAAAGGCCTGCTTGCTATGAACCAGGAAAAAGAAATTACACTCCCTTATCTTTTGCCACCAGAAAAAAGGATACATTGCTAGGTTGGTTCATAAACTTTTAAGTTTGTGTAACTTTGGTCCCTGTTCTTTTTTTTTTTCGTAGCTCGAGTGACCTAAACTATTAAAAATATTACTACAGTAGTCATTTCTATTAATTTTTGGACGGAATTTGTTAGTGAGCATCACCTTTTGACCAAAATTACTGACAGACGGAAAGGACCATTGTAGTAAAATTTTAATAGTTTAGGGTCATTAAAGCTACCAAAAAAAGAATGGGGACCAAAATTACACAAACTTAAAAGTTTAGGGACTAAACAAGCAATATTAGAATAAAGGCCATAAGGCGTTTGACAAACTCAAACCTATCCTACTCTTTTCTCCACATAATTTTAAAAATATATATATATATATATATATATATATCTCAAAAGATAAGGCATTTCACAAACTTTGATACCATCATATGATTAATTAGAATCCCTTTGAATTCCTATGCGTGTTTACTAACCCGGAATTTGGACAACAAAAACAGGAAAGAAAATAAAATGAGAATCAAATTCCTTATTTTGAACTCTAGTCTAGTGTTTACTTTTGTCTTTGGGAATCAAATGAAGTGGGACATCCTTTTATATAAGTAATTAGGTTCCTGGATAAAGCAGAACTCAACTCCCAACTCTAATAGACTGAATAAAAATTATTTTCCTTAAAAAGAGAGTAACTACCTTCTTTACTAAATATACCCACTCAAATTCAATTATTTTCTCCTGTAAGGGTATTTTTGTAGCCAAAACTTTAACTCCAATTCCTTGAATTCCTGGTTTCCAAAATTCCACCAAGGTGCTTACCATACTATTATGAATAAAAACAAAAATAGATTCGATTAGCAAATATCCATCGCCACATACTTAAATTGAGGGTATTTTAGGCAGAAGCAGTTACTTTCGTTCCTTTTGAAGACGAACTTAATTCTTGAAATACGAAATTAATATACTCTTCAACCAGGAACTTAATTACCAGATGTAGGTAAGACCCAGTTCATTCTATTCCCAAAAATAAAAGTAAACACCAGAATTTGAAATAAGAAATCTAATTCCCTTTCCAATCTTCGCATCCTGATTAGCAAATTAGCATCGATTAACAGGGATGAACTTAATCCATTTAGAGCAGACCCCCTCTAGTCAAGAAAATTCGATATGATTTGCCAAATTCCTAACAGAGCATGTATGGAATAATAACTGAAATTTTTTAATAGATAAAATTTCCAACTCATGCACAACTTTAATTTTACCCGATCCAAAAAGAACATAAAATCCGGACGTCACATCAATCTCCGATTGCTCCTCCCTGAAAACACAAGAAACAATTAATTACCCTGAAGTTTACATGCCTTCAGAAAATGTAGTTCTTATGCATGTTGCCTTATCTAACAAAAGAATGTTATGTATTGAAATCTTAAGAAAAGATACTCTTCAAATCAAAACTTATCTAACAAAAGAGCGTTATCTATTGAAATCTTAAGAAAATATACTCTTCAAATTCAAAGTAGAAGGTAAGAAAAGATAACCTTTTCCACCCTAATTGAAAGTGGAACATACAGTGGAAAAGTACCATATTGATATATTGAGAGACTAATTTACTGACAAGAAGCAACACAATAAAAAACCATTTTACATCTGATTTAGTTTTCCTTCTTTCTTGAGAGAGAGAGAGAGATTTTTCCACTTATTGGAGAACTTTAGAAGGATGTATAACATTAAATCAGCTAACAGATACATCCAGTAGTCCCGTATAACTATTGATACTGATGCAAAATCATTATGACATGATAGAACTTTTCGTCGATGACAAAAACTTTACATGTTGAGAATACTACAATGCGTTATGTTTGAACTATATGCGTTAAAGAAACAACAAATGAGATTATCCTAACCATGTGTATCTGACAAGCACGTGCTTGGGCCAGGTTTGAGGATCCCAAAACTGTTTACCAATGTCCGGATGAATCTCAAGATCTGTTCGGGAAACATAATAAACAATTCATTAAGACCATCTGTTAAAACGTTAAGGACTTGGAACATAATGCACTTTTACTCGAATGTCGAGAGTCCACACTTTATTCTACTGATAACGGAACCAAAGTGACTGCAATTCATAAAGGACCAGCCTAAATGCTGGAAAATATTGAATGATACCAAGAGTAAGCATCTAAAAAAGAAGACAAGCATCTCTAGATGATACAAATGCATGGAAGACTATGACAACAGCAAAAACACAGCATCAAGTGAATTATAATAACATACAGTGATGAGGCATATCCACTACTTTAGCAGTGACACCAAGCAAATCATTTCCCGAATACCTCTGCATCATTCAAAGCAATAATGCGTCAATTGGAAATCATCGTTAGCTGGTTAGCGCGGTCAGATTTCTCCAGGAGGAAAACAGTTACTGATATTAAAGGCCAAAAAAACCAACTTCTGCATATCATCGAAATATTTGACAGAAGTCTGAACCCCGAAAGAGCAATCAGAAATTTACCAAATGCACTTCTATCATGGGAACCTCAGAACTTTTACGATTTATCACCAGAAGCCATGGAACTAAAAACTTTTCTCTCCCAACTTGAAACGATCTGCACAGTAACAAATACTTATGTTAACATCAAGTTCGAAAAATGGCAACCCAGAATCTCCCATCTTTACCCAAATAAACGAACCAATGAGAAATATAGCGAGCCAACAACATACAACATATTGAAACTTCCCAAATTCAACAACTTGCAAAATGAAAATCTACTAACTATAAATTCGATACTATTAAAAAAAAAAAAAAAAAAAAAGTCCCTTATTCCCATTTTTTTGTTCATTTATTACGAAATTCAAAGTCGAAAAGAGAAATGGACTATGAAATTTGTCAAAGTTTTTTATTATCAGACCCATAAATTTATTTTCATTAGCAATAATTACAAATAATAATAATAATAATAATAATAATAATA
>JAFMPE010128106.1:0-10423 GCA_024759925.1 Ficus religiosa
TCTTAGGTCAGGTCTCATCAAGTTCGACGACGATCTCTTGGCCGACGGTGACTTCTCCAGCTTCTTCTCTGCTACTTTTGTTATGATTTGACCTCAGGATCTCGCAAAATGGCTTGGAGCTTGGCTCGATGTGGGAGTAGAGCTGCCTGTTGTCGTTGTCGAGCCGTGGTGTTGCAGGTGAGGGAAGGTGAAGCTGGCGAAGTCTTTGTAGAGCTTGTAGACAGTATAATTGTAGGCCAATACGACTTTCATGGTGTTGTCGAACGCCCCTAGTTAGAGCTGATTCAGCTTGTGCAAATGGATCTCCTTTGACTCTGCCTGGATGCAATTTCCTGTTACAACGCAAATTCTAGAACTAGAATGTTCCAACCCCTTTATCCACAATTGCACGCCAGAGAAGATAATTAATGCGGGCAAGGAAGGCTTTAGTCTTTTTCTGAAAATTTGACTAAGAATTTTGATTAGTGCACAAAAGTACACTTTCCTTTGTGCTTATTATTGTGTAAATGCTAAATTATTTAAGTTTTTATTATACAATTTCATTATTTTTATTCAAAATAATTTAATTGGAAAATGTCTGGTTTTAACTTATTTATTTACAGATTTATAAGAAGTGTAAAAGTCATGGGCAAAAAGGCATGCAATTGAGTCATGTAATCCATTCCTTTAAGTGATATCATTTCCCAAACTAGCCAAACAACAAATTGAAGAAAGTCACATGGCCCACTATGTGCAACAGCCATTCCATTCATGCCACGTGACGGATGTGTGTAGCATTCCTTCACTTTTCGGATTTCTTACTTAGTAGGATCTGTATTTGTGCTTCAAAGAGAATCAAATTGGCCTGATTTCTCCCCCAAATAAAATATTTAATTTATTCAATTAATTATAATATTATTTTTAGTTTCCTAATGTTTATTTTCTAGTTTTAGTTTCCCGTTTTTATTATTTTGTTTCACTTTTTAGTTGAGCCTCTAAAACACTGTAAATAAAGGGCTCTGCTTGTTGTAATATTTATTCAAGAACTATAAGATTTCAATATTTCATATGCTTAAGTTTATTTTCAATTCTTGTGTCCTTAGTTTTCTTATTAGTGTGAGGTGAGTGATACATCTTTTGTGAATGAGACACCACTAGTGGAAGGCTAAGTTTTGAGTGGATTTTATTTGTCTGCGTTCTTCTTTTTATTTGAATTCAATTTGTTATTCAACATTTATAAATTTGTTTCATTTTATTCTCTTCTACTTAATATTTATAATAATTATTTGTGTAGTGACAACAGTTCTAATTGTTATATTCTATACACTAAATCATTAGTAACATGTGATTTTCTTTCAATTGTTTTATAAGAAAACCCCTTACTGCATTCTGCCATGGGGTATTTTGTCGCTTTCAGATGACGCATAAGAATAGTTGTACTTGCTTTAACGAGAAGAGATTAATTTGATCAAATACTTTTTCTATTATTTGTTCTTTCAAATCCATATTTTCTAACTGCATGTTTGGGATGTGAAATGTGCAGTTGAGTTTATAGAATTGAATTATTGAGTTTGAACAAAAGCATTTAAGATTCCT
Organism: Ficus religiosa; assembly: GCA_024759925.1. Taxonomy (NCBI): domain Eukaryota; kingdom Viridiplantae; phylum Streptophyta; class Magnoliopsida; order Rosales; family Moraceae; genus Ficus; species Ficus religiosa. The sequence goes on from JAFMPE010128106.1 coordinate 1,576, forward strand.
TACCTATCTTTTCTTCACCTTATTTTTATTTATTTCATTTTTTTTAATCAAAAATTCCAAAAACATTTATCTTTTATTTTCTTTATTAGCTTATCTCTCTAACGTTTATTTTTTATTAATTTTTCTTGTTTGTTATTTTTATCATCTTCTCGTGAGATCGACTACTCTCATTGTGTTACAATTGACCACTTTCTCGATACATAATTTGGACGTAATCAAATTTTGATGTCGTTACTGGGGACGTGTTACGAACAATATTGGTTTTTGGAAGTTTGAACGGGAAGGGAGGTAAGTGATTTCTTTTGATTTTTTTTTAATGTAAAATGTCTCTAGTTTAGCTTGTTTGCTTCTTCATTTTTTTTTAATCGTCTTGTAATTACTTTTTTTTTTCTTTTTCTGTTTTGTTTACGTTTTCAGTTTGTTTATCTTATTATTATTGTTGTTATTATTATTATTATTATTATTATTATTATTATTATTTAGCTTAGACCGTTTAGTTTAGTTTTTTTCCCCCTCAATACGTTCCCATGTATACGCATATATATACATACATATATATATAAATATATATATACATACATATTTTCCCTTTATAATTGTGTTTTTCTTTCTTTTTATTCAGTTTTTTTTAGAAACGTATTAGTTTTTTTTTTTTTCCCTTTCATACGTATAGAATCTTCCCTTTGAATTTTTTTTATTTAGAGTGTAAATATTAGAAATTTTGTTATTATAGCTCATTTTTTTTTAATTTCCTTTTAAGTTTGTACAGTCAATTGACGTGATTTTATTTTTGGTAATTTTATTCTTTACCTTTTTAGAGATTAGGATTTTATTTTGTTTCTTTTTTTTTCTTTAATTTTTTTTTTTTTTTTTTTTACATTTTGTTTCAGTTTTAGTTTTATAGAATTATTCTTATTGTTGATTTTCTTAGTTGTCTATTTTTTTTTCCCTTTTATTGATTTTCAGGATATTAATTTAGATTTACTAATTCTGGTTAGTTGTCATTTATTATTATTATATTTTAGCTTAGGTTTTTTGACTGTTAGACTATTGACTTAGTGAAATTTAATAAAAATTAGAATAAAATTTAGATGTTTCTTTCAATAAAAAATGAAAACATAAAAAAAAAAAAAAAAAAGAGGTAATAATCCCTTGTGAAATCTCGCCCATGTAATTTTGAAACTCATCGAGGAGAAGGTCCAATTGCAATCTTAAAAGCCTCCTTCAAATTTTTGAAACTGAGAGTTCTGGTCTTGTTTAGTGAGCCAACATTTCTGTCATCTTTAAATACTCACAAAATAGAGGAATCAAGTTTTGGCAACTACGCTTTATCGAACTTAAACGAAAAAAGAAGTCAAAACCATTCATTGAGGTTGCCCCAAAAGACGGCTAATCGTGCTACTGAAGGCACAAACAAAGTTAATCACGCTACTAAAGGCATGAAACACATACTTTTGGGCCCCGGTGATGCATCTCCATCCTGGCAAACTGAGGTCGACGTGGACTGGCCAATTTTTGGTGAAAATAGTCTTTTCCAACGGTGCCATTGAGGTCAAAGACCCAAGTGATGGGAGGATATTTAAAATTAACGGCTAGCAAATGAAGAACTACGTGTAGTGTGTAGACCAGCTCGAGGAGACATCCTTGAGGCTCCTATCTATCGGCCTTGAGTGGTCAACTCAACTATCCCTCTATAATATATTTAATTTTTCTTTCGATATGATTTGTTTTGTTTTGGTTTGTTTTGTGTTGATTTGTTTTTGCTTTTGTTTTTGTTTTTGTTTTTTTGTTTTTGTTTTTTTTTGTTTTTCATAGTTGATTTGGTTGTATTCATCTATGGCATGTTCATCATCCTGGTGTTCTCTTTCCTTGTACTCTTTGCATTTTTCATATTTTTAGACATTAAGGACACTGTCTGATTTCTGTTGGGGGTGATAAGTATATTCATGCTGTAGGATTTATTTTTGTCATATGTGAATTATTTTGAGTCCAAATTTTTCGAAATTGTCTAGGTGTGGATGATAAATGTTAAGATTAAGTCAATTTTTGCTATATTTATTATCTAAGAAATAACTTCCATAATTTTCTTGAGCACGATTTGAGCCTTGGGGTAAGATGGATGTTGATGCATTTTTACTGAAAAAATTCCCACGTTTTAAGCGTTCTATTTATCATGAGTAGAGAGAGTTGAGAGAAACAGCTTTTGAACTTTCATTGATCATGAAAATTGGTTAAGTCACTTCTTAAATTATCATGTTTGTGGCATGCTGGTTGCACGTGCTTGAAGGATGACCAGGGATTACAAAAAAATGATATCATTTAGTAGAGCCTTTTTAGTATTTTTGTTAGAAAGTAAAAAAAAAAAATGAAAAAAAAAATAATGAAAGAAAAGCATGGGCAACATTTCATCAAAAATATGCGTGGATTGGGTGTAGTCACCTCTGGAGCTGCATAGCAGCTAATCAAAGGAACACCATTTTACATATATATCATTTATTATATGTTGTCTCTTGTTTTTTTTTTTTAAAAAAAAATGTTAGTTTTATGGGTCTTTGTGTTCATCATTGTAATTTATTTTCTAATCCTTTGAATTCTGAAGGCTGGTTTGTGGTAAGATGGTGGAGTTCTATGTTATTGGTTTTCCTAACTCTTGATCAATGTTTCTCCGAGTGCTCGTCCAAAATTTTGCATTTCACACATTGAGCAATTATGGTTTTGCAACTCCATGAGTGACCACTTTTGTATTAAAAATTGTCAAAATATCTGTGAGGTTTGATAGAGTTGAGGCTTTTTACATGGTGGATTTTCAAAGTTAAATGTGTTATTGTCCATGGTAAGAAGGAAAGGGCTTAGCACACTCACACAATTTTGGAGTTAAGATTGACAATGATTTTGATAGCATTTGTTGATTTGTCTACCATTTTCTTTGAAGCATTTAGGTGACTTTGCAGATTGGGACTTCAATAGTTTGTTCATGACAGAATATTTCTTCCGCTTAAATTGATGTATAATAACAATAAGCTAGTTGGGGATTGTGATTGGTACACAAAAGTGCACTTTCTTTGCTATTTTATTATTGGGTAAATGTTAAATCATTTAAGTTTTAATTATACATTTTCATTATTTTTAGTCAAAATGATTTAATTGAAAATATCTAGTTTTAGCTTATTTATTTGCATATTTATAAGAAGTGCAAAAGTTATGAACAAAAAGCCATGTAATTGAGCCATGGAATCCATTGCTTTAAGTTACATCAGCTTCAAGCCAGCCAGGAAGCAAATTGAAGAAAACCATGTGACCTATTATCTGCAACAACCATTCCATTCGTGCCACATCCCGGATGTGTGTAGCATTCCTTTACTTTTCAGATTTTTTACTCAGTAGGATCTCCATTTGTGCTTCAATAAGAATCAAATCAGCCCAATTTCTCCCCTAAATCAAATATTTAATTTATCCAAATAATTGCAACATAATTTTTGGTTTCCTAATTTTTATTTTCTAGTTTTAGTTTCCCAATTTTATTATTTTGTTTTACTTTTTAGTTGAGCCTCTAAAACACTATAAATAGAGAACTCTGTTTGTTGTAATATTCATTCAAGAATTGTGAGGTTTTAATATTTAATATGTTTCAGTTTATTTTCAATTCTTGTTTCCTTAATTTTCTTATTAGTATGAGGTAAGTGACGCACTTTTGTGAGTGAGACACCTCTGGTGGAAGGCTAAGTCTTGAGTGGATTTTATTTGTTTGCGTTCTTCTTTTTATTTGAATTTAATTTGTTATTCAACATTTATAAATTGGTTTCATTTTATTCTCTTATGCTTAGTGTTTATAATAATTATTTTTGTAGTGACAGTAGTTCATGTTATTATATTCGGTATATTAAATTACTAGTGGCAGGTGGTTTTCTTTCAATTGTTTTTATAAGAACATCCCTTATTGCATTCTGCCATGGGGTATTTTATCTCTTTTGGATGACGTATAAGAATTGTGCTTACTTTAACGAGAAGAGATTAATTTGATCAAATACTTTTTCTAATATTTGTTCTTTCAATTCCATATTTTCCGACAACATATTTGGGATGTGAAATGTGTAGTTAAGTTATAAAATTGAAATATTGAGTTTGAACAACCTTACCTATCTTTTCTTCATCTTATTTTTTATTTATTTCATTTTATTACCAAAAATTCCAAAAACATTTATCTTTTATTTTCTTTATTAGCTTATCTCTCCAACATTTATTTTTTTGTTAATCTTTCTTGTTTGTTATTTTTATTGCCTTCTTGTGGGATCGACCATCCTTATTGTGTTAAAATTGACCGCTTTATTGATACACGATTTAGGCGTAATCAAATTTGCATCTCCAAAAATTCAAAAAGAAAATTATAAATTAAAAACATAGCCAACAAAACACATAACTCAAAACTCAATTTGTTCCAGCCTAGCATACAGATCCTCAACCCCGCAGCAAGAGTTCTGCAATTTTCAAAGTAGAGAGAGAGAGAGAAAGAAATAGAGGGAGAGAGGGGAAAATATTTTAACTTTTTCTTTTAAATTACTATTGTGAATATTATGTCTTAACTACCAAATTAGCCTTTAATTGTTTTATTTTCTTGATTAATCCTTAATATAAGGGGTAAATTTGTCATTTAACATCATTTACTTTAATGTTCTTGTTGATGATGTAATTTGATACGATGACGGATTCCCATTTCTGGGGGTGAACTGGTCACGCGAGGACGTTAAAACCAAACTTCCAACACATTGAACAATTACTCCCGACCGGATCAGATCCGACGATGCTGGATTCTTCCCTGCAAACCTCACTAAATGGTCACGTGTCCTCCACACTGGCATTACTCGCTGAGTACCTCAGACAGGGATTGGCTGGGGCCCACGCCATTGATCCGGATAGAACTTCCCAGGAAACCGGTGAGGGCCATTTGCTCGGTGGGCCCCTCATTGTCCATGTCACGCCGCCCCTTACAGGCTGACGACAGTGTCCTGGCACAACCCTCATAATTTGCTGTCTGACACCTGACACGCCGCCTGTTACTACGCCTGTCCTGTCGCCAATATCCGCAGCCTGCTCAGATTGGTACGGTGCTCACTTGTGCCAATACTAGCCCACTCTAGTGTCCCCCGACACTAGACCACGGACACGCGGCATCGGCTTATTGGGCGTACGGTGCCTTTGCAACTGAAGCTTGTCTACCTGCCGGGAGCACTCGAAGTTCGACCCGATCGGGTCATTCAAACACCTGAGCCCGCGGAGTACATCTATAAATAGAGGGTCAACCCACCTACTCAAGTATGGACAATTTTCCTTGCCAAAATTCTGTCTCTCCGCTTGTTCACCAGTACCATCACTGACTTACGCATCAGAGTGCCCTTAACAGGCACCCCACTGGTGTCCCCATTACTTCGAGGTACTTCCTTTTTGTAGGTGACCAGGGGCAAAGCGACTGTGCAAGACCGACTAGGTTCGAGCAACCACATCGGGTGTTGTGTTGGATAGTTTCGGCATCAATAGTTCTCATCTGAGATACTAACTCGTGCCTTTTATTGTTAGTGAATTAACAGAAGGAGCAAATCCGAAACAATTCTGAAGTTCGAGGGGCATTTTGATACAAGAGTCAAAGTCCAAGGGGAAAATATGAAATTTGTCCCTTTTACTTGCCAAATTAGTTTAAAAAAAAAAAAAATCAAATTATCGTTTTTGTTGAACAAAGAATTCTATGATAAGATCTTAAAAAAATATAATAATATGTTAAAAAAAGTCATGTGACACTATTTTAAACATCTACATGATTAAAGTATCACATGACCGATTCATGACATTTTTCATTCATTTTTGAACACTAGTTATCGAAACGTGCTCCGCACGTTGTTGAACTAAAGGGAATTATGTATAGCTCCTATGTAAACAAATTGCATGGTTCTGACCTTTTTTGAGTTATAATAAAGTGTTTTACTTAAAAATTTTAATTTACTTATTAGATTTATTTTAAATGGAAAAAAGGGACTACATCTTTTAAGAGAAAAATAGAAAATAATAATAATAATAATAACAAGGGTCAATTCTTAAAAAAAGGGATAAAAAGGAAAAGGCAAAACGAAGTAAAAAAAGAGAGAGAGAGAGATATTGATTATAAAAGGACGGTTCATTACCAACGCCCGGGGGGGGTGGGGATACCCGATCGAACCACATAGAGTCATTGAAAAAATGATTCTCAAATACGACAAAACTTCAGGATACGTGTACGTCATACAAGAAGCATACATTGAGCTTTTTATATACGTGGGATGTGGGATAAATAAAATAAAATAAAAAAGGAAAGACAAAAAAAAAAAAAAAAAAAAAAAAAAAACAAAACAAAACATGTGTTGACACTTGTTGTAATTAAAAGAGAGCAACATTGCCTCTTTCATACGGGTAAGGACATTATTAAGTGAATGACTTTAATTGAACAATTTTATGAATCGAGTTCATAAATCAAAATATAAGATTTATTTATAAATCTGAGATTTAAAAAGGAGATAATAGACTTATCTACTATTCAAATAATAAATTTAAATTTTTATAAGAGAAAACGAACTGTTAATACTTTTCAACTTTTCTCCTTTCGAAAAAAATGCTATGAAGGCACCGAAAGTGCTGAAAGCAACGCATGTGTACCATATGGTGATGTTACATGGCCAATTTTAGTAGCTGGATGGAATTGCTGTTTCAAGAAGACTCCAACAACACAACCACACGAGTATATGAAATATGATTTTCATGTGAAAACTAATATTTATAATTATATCCTCGTCTCCAAACTATTTCATAACTCTAATGTTAGTCATTTGACTTTAAAGTCAAAACTCTAAAATTTTTAAAAAAGTTTACCCTTAATATTTTTAACGTTTTCCATTAATCTTTAAAATAGAAAAAGGAAAACCAAAAAAAAAAATTTTTTTTTTTTTGCATTATTCGAAATGTAACATTAATGTTTTAGTTAAAGTGTGGATGGTTGTTTTTGTGGTTAATCAATATCTGGCGACGGTCACCATCTCATCGAAGTGATCTGCGTTGAATCCATCATCACCTGAACCATGACCAAGCCCACAACCAGAATTGACGAACCCACAAATCCAGCAACAGAGATGGTGGTGGCGATGGAGCAACCTTCTCGTAAAATGAAATGTTTAATTAACGGCTTCTTCTTCTTAATTGAGATGTAAAACTAAAAAATAAAACTCTATATATAAATGGTCACACAAGCATAAACGTGTTGGGGTAAAAAAAAAAAAAGACAGAGAAAAAGAAAACAATTTAAAATTTGTTCAAATTTACAAATAAGTTGAATAATGTTCATTTTTTAAAAGATGTTTTCTACAATGACCATTTTGTGTAAATACTTCCCAAACTTCTAGTTTAGAGTCGCTCTCATACCAAACATTTCTCTTGAGATACAGTGGCATTGGCCTACTAGGTTGCTGGTGGTGAACTGATGGCCTACTTAAACGAATGGTAACCTGATGGACTACTCCAGCACCAGTGATAGCATGTCGATTTACGAGTGGTAACATGTCGGATTACTCTACAAATGGTGGTATTTTATTTATTACTAACTACCAAAGTAGCCTGTCGTGTTAGCAATAGTAGCCTACCAAATTCTTGTTGGTAACTTGTTTAGGATACTAAGACAAAGACTAAAACTAAACTTGAAACATAATTCAAATAGATCTATTAATCACCTCCAAGACTTGTATCATTATTCGATGATGCCACGTGAATAGCTAGAAACATGTGAAGTATATGACTAACTCAATAACGAAAGTTTTCGTATTGAAAACTAAATATGGTTACCATGAGATGAACTCAATCAATGGTATTTAAATGTAACGATTACAATATCTAGTGACGTACAAAACCATATTAAAAGACTAAAAGTTTTGTCATCTAGATGATCAAAGCTACCAACTAGACAATTTTCTTTTGTTACCCTATTCTTTTGGTTAAGTAAATCGATGTATAGGTACATTTTTTCAACATAAATAAATAATTTTGAATCTACTTTAAGGGTTTGTTTGGTGAATGAGTTTAATTTAAGATTTTTAAGTTTCAATAGTAATTTTTTAGAAAAGACAAAAAAAATTTTCAAAAAAGACAAAAAAACTTTTTCAGAAAAAGACAAAAACCATGATGAAAAAAAAGTACAATTTAATTTAAAATGATATGTAAAACAAACAAACCCTAAAATTAAGGAATTCTTCTAACTGAATCTTGGATTTACTTTCTTGATTCATACCCACTCAAACACCTTTCTTTTCCGTCACATCAAACATGAACTAAAACACTTTAAACCCGAAATATCACTTAGCTAGAAATGTTTATTAGTCACTAAATAGGACTCTAACTTTCTTCTCTTATCTTGATCGACACAATTTTTAAGCTCCACTAGATACTACTCATTCCTATATTTTCCTCATATTTTATTTTCTTGAATTTTAAAATTTTGTTTATTCTTAAATGTGGCTTATTGAATTACTTCTTCTTTCAATTTGCCTTAATAAAATAAAAATTTTCGAATACATCCAATTCAACAAGATGATGCACTAACGAGTTCATATGTTAAAGAGGGGACCATCGTTGATACTAAAGAATTGATACCTATATGACTTTTATTTATGAAAAAAAAAAAGAAGCATATATATAATGAGACCATCTACAATATCTATTTATAATAAATAGTATTTTCATAAAAATAATTGAAATAAATAGTGGACTTTTAAAATATTTGGAGTTAATATCAGATTTATCAAGTAAATAAAAAATTTATGTAGGTAAATCATATATTTAT
>JAFMPE010128118.1:0-10736 GCA_024759925.1 Ficus religiosa
ACTCCAAAATGTCCCATTAAGCCTCCCCCATGGGATTCTCTCACTAACAAGTCTCGTATGGAACAATTAGGCACACAAAAAATTAGTATATATAATTTTTTTTTATTTTCTCTGTTGGGGGCCCCAATGTACATCCGTCCTTGCCGACAAGATGGCATTCATAATGTCTTGGACGAGCATTGCGATTCCACCATTGAATAGCTTGTTGAACTCCTGATTCTAAGAAGAGAAATCCCAAATCTCACGTCCATTGGCCTTCTCAAAGGCGATCCCACCTTCCATTGACGCAACGGCTGACATAGTGCCATGGGGCCACCAATCATGGGTGGGTGTCCATCAGGAGCAACAGAGCTAGAGTCAGGGGATCATCAGACAGGAGCCACCTCAAAGAGTGTGTCAAACCATATAGAGCAGTACTACTTGTGTCTCCGGAGCCGTCTGATGAGGGTTGTGCGGTGAATATGTTGCGGCGGACAAGGAGGCTCATGATGCCAGCGAGGCAGGAGATGTCAGGAGAGGAAGAAGTGTCGGGAATGGCAACGTATATTTGGGACAAACTAACAGGGCCTTCGTGGGAGTTAATGATGTCGGGAATTCGGAGCTCGACAGCGCATCTCAGGGCCATGGCATCGGCGAAGTTGAGCATGAACTTCAATATGTTAGCTTGGCCTCTCAGTCTCAAACTTGCCTCGTCTGATTCCATATGTTTCTGATCTTTAATTATTTAATTTTTTTTTCTTAGCTTAAGCTTTCGTTGATGTTTTAATTGAAATTTAAATTTTTCATCTCAATTTTTATTTTTTATTTTTTGAAAAGTCAATAAAAATTATAATTAATTTTTAAAAAGTTAATCAATTCTAACTTAAAAATTTAATCTCCAACAATGAATCAGAGGCTAATCAATGGTTGAAGAATGCACTTGCTAGATAAATAATTGAAGAGGCAATCTCGTGATACAAGAGAATGGACAGCAGTCTAATCTAGGACACAAATTATGACAGCTATGTTAGGGAAAACTTTAATTGATGAAAACTATTACCAAATCTAAAATCTCATGTTAATCATCAACAAAAATTAATCAGAAGCGTACCTGAATCCATGAAAATAAATTAAAGAAGGATGGAGTCTTTCACAGTCAAATCTCTTTAATTTCCTAAGGTGCTCTATGGATTCTCTTTCTTAATGGGAAAGGAAGAGGAGAGCAAATATTACGTATTATAATTTTACTTGGGGACCACAACCCTTATAAAGACTTTTATATACTAACTTAAATTAGGTTTCCATTAACCCTAATTTAATTAGCATTGGGTTTCTATACATTAAAGTCCATATCCAATAGATATCTCTAAATCTCAATTAATAGATCACTTATTTGGTCATATTAAATTAGATAGCCTATAATATAATTGTTATTTAATATGTAAGCCCATAATAGGAATTAATAAAATCCCAACAATCTCCCACTTCGACTACATATGTTTCCTGAAATAATTATATTATGTAAAGTCCTGAGTGCCCACTAAAAAGCTATCTATTTTATATCTTTTTAGTTACAATCTGTTCCATCTACTATATTAACATGAGATTAAAGCGACCTTCCTTCGTTACATATATTCGTAACTAGACCCATCAATAGTCACCATAACAATATATTCAATGACATAGATCAAGTATGGATGCATAGCATGGAAATTACATGCAATGTGATCTTAAACATGTCTATTTCCAACTGGTCCAACTTTGTTCTTTAGTTAGATCAGACACAAATAACATTCAGAGTCTATGAATGAACTATATACTTTATTCTGTAGAAAATAAACACAAAACGTGTTTGTACCAAAGAACATCAAAACACAAGCTCCCACTAAACATGCACATCGTCAAATAAAAAAGCACCCATATGAGCAGTGTGCTCATGAAAGACCATGGGTGGTAAACCCTTAGTAAGCAGATCTGCCATCATAGAGTTCATCCTGATATGTTCTATAACCATTTGATGATTCTGAACTCTTTCTTTAACAACAAGAAACTTAAGATCCATGTGCTTCGACTTCGTAGAGCTTCTATTGTTATTGGAATAAGGCACAGCCAAATTATTGTCATAACATATTTTTAATGGTCTTCAATACCATCCACAATTCGCAGCTCAGTGACAAAATTTCACAGTCATATCCCATGATTAGATACCTCGTAATAAGCTATAAACTCAGCTGTCATAGTGGAAGAAACTGTAAGTGTCTGCTTAAAACTCTTCTAGGAAATAGCTCCTCCAGCTAACAGGTAGACATAGCCCGACATGGATCTTTTACTGTCTTGGCATCCAGCAAAGATGGCATTCAACCAACAACCCCAGACAACCGAACCCATCTTTGTACTCCGACAAGATGGCATTCAAAACGATCTTGGCCGTGCATGCCATTCCGTCATTGAACAGCTTGTTGAACTCCGGATTCTGAGAAGCGAAGTCCCAAATCTCACGACCATGGGCCTTCTCGAAGGCGATCCCACCTTCCTTGACGCAACGGCTGAAACAGTGCCACGGGGCCATCAGCCACGGGTGGGTCTCCATCAGGAGCAACGGAGCCAGAGTCAGCTGATCATCAGACAGGAGCCACCTCGAAGGGTGTGTCAGACCGTAGAGAGTAGTACTACTTTGTCTCCGGAGCCGTCTGATGAGGGTTGTGCGGTGAAGATGTTGCGGCGGACGAGGAGGGGCATGATGCGGGCGAGGCAGGAGATGTCGGGAGAGGGAGAAGTGTCGGGAATGGCGGAGGCTATTTGGGACGAACTGACCGGGCCTCCGTGGGAGTTAATGATGTCGGGGATTCGGAGCTCCACAGCGCATCTCAGGGCCATGGCATCGCCGAAGCTGAGCATGAACTTCCATATGTCAGCTTGGCCGCTCAGTCGCTGACTTGCCTCGTCTAATTCCATTTGTTTCTGAGCTTTTAATTTTTATTTTTATTTTTTTCCTCCTGGGCTTATTTCTGATTCACCCTCCTTGCAAATGGTTAAGAACAATGCACTTGCTGCATAAATACTTGAAAAGCTAATAAGTAGTGATGTGACGGGAATGCTGAAAAAAGTTTAATTATTTATTTTCGTTTATTTTTTGTTGTTTTACCGGCAGTAATACGAAAAGTCCCATTCAAAATGATCGGCGGATTAGAAAAGATTAACCAGGAATAAGATCAAAGCAAGTGACGCATCACGCACGTAACTGTGATGCAGAATTCTAGTACGGCAAGAAAAAAACAAAAACACAAATAAAAACCGACGACCAGCTGGTTTTAGTCTTGATAAATTCCGTTGAAATTTCAATTTTTTTAAATTTAATGTGGTTTTAATGCGATGTGGCACTTTTACATTCAGGTGAAAATATATATATATTTATATCATGACCAAAAAGGCGGGGTTTTTTTTTTTTTTTTTGGGGGGGTGGTGTGGCGGGTGTTGTGGTGGTGGTGGGTGTGAGTTGTTGTTGTCAAGATCATGTTTTGTCTGGAATTCTTTAAACCGAGAAAGAGTTCATTATCATGTTTGGTAGCAAGAGGAGAGAAGGGCGTGGACTGCGGATAGAGCGCATTATGGATAATTGAAGAAAAAGTTAGCCTCCGTTTGATTCGCTAGTTGGAGATGAAATTTTTAAGTTGGAGTTGGTTGATTTTTCAAAAACTAGTTATTATTTTTATGTAAAAAGATAAAGATTGAAATGAAAATTTTGAGTTGAAACCTGAGTTTTAAACTAACGGTGCTATTTAGAACATTTTGTCATTTGAAAGTGGTGCTGCTATAATTTGCAGCTGATAGTCTAAATCCGTGATTTTCCCTAATTTCAAGATAATATATTATATACTAATATCGAGAAGCTGATGGGTAACTTAATAACTGATATTGATTCTTTCTTCCGTGTGTCCTTTAACGACAATAATTTTTATATAAAGAAATATTAAGGGGGAAATTATTAAAAATATATATATAGTGTATCACATGCTAATCAATTATATATTTTTCAAAGACCAAACTCATAGTTTCAATCTTTCTAACAACAGCATTATGTAATAAAGAACAGGAGGGGGGAACTAAACTTTGAAAGGTCCTATTTCAAACCTCAATTTGCAAACTTGTGATTAGTTAAATTTTATCCGATATTCATGGCAACATAAGTTATTTTTTACCCAAATAATACAAAACATTGTAATATATTCACTTTCCTTTGTGCCAATCGTTTTATATATAATTGTTTTTATTCTAGAAATGTTCGTATATTTCTTGTTTTCCTTCAAGTCTTACGCGTTTATCATTTTTCATTTAAAGAAAAAAAAAAGTTTGACGAGATGGGATCGCTGTTAGACGATGAGCTTCTTCAAAGAAAATGACATAAGGCGATCGTCACAATTACGTAATGATGACTTATAACAAGTTGATTAAATTGCAATGTGCCTTTTTTATTTTTATTTTTTCCCCCTCTTTATTTCTTCCAATTAATGATTAAGGGCAAGCATGTGAACAAATATTTGGAATTTGAAACATTGGAATGAAAATATTTGAATATAAAAATTTAAGTTATCATTTGAATTTGGAATGTAACATTCCGGATAAAATAATTGTATAAAAACATTAAAATATGTGTTTTAAAATAGTTATCTAAAATGTTAAAAATACAAGGAAAGCAGCTATCTTTTGGATTTTTTTCACTTCTACGGTAGAAAATAAATGGGAGTGGCCCAATAGATAATATATATATATATATATATTGAATTGGAATAGTCCATCCATATTGCAGCCAAATAAATATTCAAATGTTGAACTGAAATGCAATTTCAAAAAAATGTTAAATTAAAATGGAATGTTGCAAATGGCCTTGAATGATTGCCCCAAACATAGATTAAATTTCGATATCAAATATAAATATATATTTTTGTATATATATCGGTGTATATATCAAACTCCGAAAGTGAAAGATACCAAAGACATGTAAGTCCAAATTTGATAACTGAGAAACAGAGGATAAAAAAGAAAGTGACAACCATTTGAGTTTAGCTCAGCTGTGATGTATCCAGATTTAAACTTTTATGTAACACAGTCAACGAGAATGGAAGAAGGAAAAATTTTGGAAAAAATTAATGTGATTTGTTTGTCAAACAAACGTGGCTGAGATTTTCTATTTTGTAGGCGTGAGCATTTAATTTTTTCTTTTTAATTTTTGACATTTCATTCTTTCAGCCGCCGTAGCCTGGAAATTTAGACCAACTCTTATAATCCAAGTCTGCTGATACACAAAATAGTACTTCCTAATCCTAAACCAATCAGATAGCTTCATAATTAACTCAAAAACTTTACAAGGGGCTCCTCATGTGTATGTTGAAATATGTATATAAATATATTATATGTACCGCTTGAGCTATAAAAACCTCAGGACATGACTCTCCGCTAAGTGTAAAAAGAAATCCGAGTCTCACATTATAAAAATACAACAATAATAATAGACATATAAGGGAATTAAGCCGCTTCACTTAAAAGGTTGACCTTTTAGAAAGGAAGTCTAATCTCTTAAAATTCTCAAATTTCTCTTCTTCTCTCTAATAATCTTCGCATGGTACTCGTAAAATATGCTCGTAAAGCTAGCTACTGGTACAACAGATTGTAAGCTGGTAGATCTTGTACTCTGTGTATGTCTTCTAACGACAATTCTCTTTCCAATTGTGTTCTTGTAACTTGTAAAACCTCCTGAAAATATTCCGAAGTAGTAAAAGTGTGTAGTGTTTTGGAGAGAACAATACATGTATGTCTGTTTGTGTGTGTGTATATATATATATATATATATATGGAGAGAGAGAGAGAGAGAGTACATTAAATTCCATGTAAGAAGCATGCATGGCAAGCCACTGCGCATCCATCATCTCAAAAGCTATACAGTAAAGTACATCAAATGCTTCTTCATCTTCTGCAATCGTAGAATTGAATTGTGAATTATTTATTTGTCGGAAAGCACATCGTTTTGACAAATCGAAAGAGATGCATGACACGGGCGGCGAGTAGAGGGTTCTATATACCTCCCAATAATTTCATGAAATTGATTCCGGGTATGCATTTTGGTTTTGCTGCAGAGTAGACAGAGCAAAGAAAGAAATGTTTTAAGAGCAACAACCACAGCTTGTTTTGAACTTGAAAGAAGATTTGTGTACTAAAGATGAGAATTCTGGTATGAGAATTTTGTATACCCGAGTACAGATCAAGCATCTGAATCAGCATAAATGATACGTTTATTCCCGCAACAGCAAATGGATACTCCCATGTTGCTCGCTTCCCGTCTTGCTTGAACAATAACCTACGAAAAGATGCCTTGATTTTGAATTTTACTAGATTAGTAATAACTCAGCTTTTGTACTAGTTCATGAATTAGAGAAACTAGAAAGAACATCAAAATGCACGAGGGATTAAAAGAATTCCAAGAACGTATGAAAATGCCGCACATACCGGATAAGTCCTAGCAAAAAATAGCAAATTCTCGAGGGAAATATATCCGCAACCCCTATGTACAGCAATTCACTGTGAGGAAGATACTTCTCAATTGAAAAGGTAGCACATTAAGTCCAAAAAATAAAAATATTGCTCAAATTTTTTCTCCACACATAGTTTTTTTAATCAAAATCATTTCAATGTTTGTTGTAATTCTGCACTGATGATGGAAACAAACTATGAAGCTAATAACACAAACAACATGCATGTAAAAAATAAAATAAAATAAAAAAATAAAAAAAAAAAATCAAACACGGTAGAATTGTACCTAAAGTCGGTGGACGGATTGGGACCTTGCCATCCCATATCTTTCCATTGCTCAGAGATCAACCCTCTCAGAGCAATATCTGGAAAGGCGGCAAGCCACAATGCTCTTAAGGCTTCCTGTAAATATAGAAAAATACCAATCAGCAGGAAAAAAAAAAAAAAAAAAAAAAAGGATGAATTAGCAGAAACTAGAACCAATATGAATGAAACCTTGTAAAACTGAGTATTTTCAGCGATGATTTCTACAGTAATTTTTAACAATAACCTATCATGGCTTAAGTTTAGCTTATATTATTAAGTTGAAAGTGAAACTTAGCAGATGACAGAACTAGATTTTGCAGAGCCGAAAGAACATACTTGATGATCAGGACGGGTCTCGTCGAATGGCACTTGTAACCGTTCTTGAAGTCTTTGAAGCCTTTGTTCCTAGTAAGAAATTTAGACAACTTGTAAACACGTCAACCGAGTTTGAAAGCAGCAAATGATAACAATGTAGCTTCAATGGTACAATTATGGATTTTCTTTCTTCTGGCAAGGCAATCCAAATATTCTTGGGGTGAAACATTCAACTAAGGATCAAGTTCAAACGACAATGAGATCGGACACAATTTTCACCATGGCTAAAAATTTCATGCATGTCACATTGAATCTGTTACTTGAACAAGTACATGTCCTTCTACTTATGGAAGAACGTATTGCCTCAACTCCGGCTTGTTACCTGAAGAGGGCTCAATGTGTAATCAAGATACTTTTCATTGCGCTTATGGCTTACGCGGGAAAAAAGTCCTATAATCCATGACCGTGGTCCAACCATAGCATTAGCTGAAAAAAAAAATAAAATAATAAAATAATAAAATAAAAAAAAATTGCTGTTAAAATCTCAATATGCAGGGTTGGGTAAAAAAAGAAAAAAAAAATCTTGTAACAAACAATGGTTAACTTAAGCACATTGCAATTGATTCATGAAATATGGAATTAAGAAAGACAAAGATTTACCTGATTATATTACGTCATTAAAGGATGAGGAAGATTTTGAAAAGCAAAGAAAAAAGAAATTATGTACTCACTAAAACATTGAGCTAACTGCGTTATGACGTGGGTGGAATCATGTGACCACTCCAACTCCTCATCATCCTTGGTTTGTCTCCAGTAAGTTTCATCCTCATCAACCTAATTATCATATGATTTTCAACATATATACATATTTCACTGCTTCTAACTAATTACATCAACATTTTGTATTTTCATAGGAAAAGAATGGAACAGAAAAATGGCGCCAAATTAAAACATGACAAACAAATAAATTAATTTAAAAAAAAAAAAAAACAAACACATGATGTAAAAAACAAAAGCATATTAAATGAGTTAGGGAGAGAGAGAGATTAAAAGTATACTCTGTGATGAGAAGAGCAAGAAGGAAAGCATTGTCTGCGCCTCCTTAATCTCATGAGGGGGGGACCAAAAAATTTGGAGAATTGGAGAAATGTATTTCAATTTTCACCCCCCCTTCCCTTTCTAACCGAAAGTAGTAAAAGAGAGAAAGGCATAAAGACAAGAACAAAAAGGTTTTTAAAAAAAATGGGTGACAAATGATTGCACCCATCTCCATGCTCTCCAAACTAATTTTCAACCTCAACCATCATTATGTGTTTCAAGTCTCTCACTTTCATTCACTTTTCCCATCTCTCCATTGCAATTTCGAAACATCGGTGTGCCCCAAAGCCAACCGAAAAAAAAAAAAAAAAAAAAAAACTAATAGCGCAATTCCAGGAATACTATATATACAACAAAAGGCATGAAATGCAAATACATTTTTATTTTTTTTAGCTTAACATGGGATTCAAATTTTATATTTTTAATAAAATTAGGTATGAAATTATCATTAAAATATACTTGATACATTGATACGTATGAGAATTCTTCTCAACGAGGCATAACAAAGACAAATAATGTAAAAAAGTCATCACCGCAACAAACCTATATACACATATTTATATATATATATATATATAATATGCTACGGAAAGGAAAAGGGAAGGGCGGAGGAGAGACAGAGGAAGACAGAAAAGGTACCAGCTATGGCATCTGAGGAGACATGTTTGGCGGTGGGAAATGAGTGGGGCTTTTCTTGGGTATTATGATGGGAGTTAGGGGTGGGGCCCACTTGGAGAAAGTGGTGCTCTGGTGGGACCGGAAGCGGGTACAGAATATATGTTGTAGGAATGAGAAAAAGACGAAGAAGAAGAAGAATATTGACATTTTTTTTTTTTTTTTTTTCTGTTTTGGATATCCATTTTTTGCATTAGAGAAGAGAAACACACACAAATCACCGTTTTTTGAGATGTAAGGGAGGGTGTTTATGAGGCTGTTCGTGTCTTCCCAACTCAAACCACTCACTTCCCTATAAACCAGCCTATGCCGTAGCTCTCTCTCCCTTTTTTTTTTTTTTTCACTTTTAATCTTCTCCAAATTATGGGAGTCACCATATTTTTTTTTAACCCTTGTTAACTCGGTGCTGAAAATTTGAATCCTACTTATTGTAGAGTCGGATCATGTAAAATATGAAATTATCATTAATTTTATTTGTAATTACTCTATTTTTATTGTTAAATTATGATTGTAATTATCTTATTTTACTGTTTTATGTACATTTAGTTTAAGGTTATAAATTTGGTTTAGTGTTTCCTTTTTTTTGTCACATTTAATTAATTTTTTTGTCGTGAAAGTGATGACTTATCTCCAATAAAACAGACAAACATATCCAAAGTGAGATAAATTTTCAAGTACAAGATATACAATACTTTTATTTCTTTTTGATAATTATAATTCTATCATAACATATCATAAAGTTCAAATCTCCTATCATAAATTTAGGGAAGTTTAAAAGCAAGTAAAGAATTATCACTCGACTAAATGTGCAACTCTAAAACCTACAACCCAATCAGATTATACACATAAAATTTGCATTTATTGATCTTTTTTTTTTTTTTTTTTGGCGAGGTATTAAATAATTGGTTTTAATTAATAGAAAATCGGTTAAACAAGGATAAAAAGGGAAAAGAAAAAACAAAATTAAATAGGGAAAAGAAAAGTCAAAGAGCTGAACCCATGTCATTATTATGCCATAACATGATCTTCTTCATATATCGCGCAATATCAAACTTGCCTTTTGGCTTTATCCTATTTACTTGCACGAGGGAAAAGCCCTGCGTGGTAGTATGAGTTGACTACACGCAATAAAGGAATATGGGGGAAGATAAGATGGAGCAAGAGATAAACCAGCGCACAACTCATCTATATAATATACCATCAAATTTAGGCTAAACCCATAAGATGTATCACTTGGTTCAGTATCTGTACTTTTTGGAGTTTTGTAGCCATCATTAAACTTTTCTGTGACAGATTTTTTATCTATCTTTTCTCAATTAATTAACTTTCGTTTAGTAAGTTAGTTAAAAATAAAATTTTTAAGTTAAAATTGATTGACTTTTTAAAAATTAATTATAATTTTTATTGACTTCTTAAAAAAAGATAAAAACTAAAATGAAAAATTATAATTTAGTTAGAGTAAAACTTAAACGCCAAACAAAACATAAGTTTTCTTAGTACAAGGTAGCAAATGAAAAATAAATATNAAACCCATAAGATGTATCACTTGGTTCAGTATCTGTACTTTTTGGAGTTTTGTAGCCATCATTAAACTTTTCTGTGAGAGATTTTTTATCTATCTTTTCTCAATTAATTAACTTTCATTTATTAAGTTAGTTAAAAATAAAATTTTTAAGTTAAAGTTGGTTGACTTTTTAAAAATTAATTATAATTTTTATTGATTTCTTAAAAAATGATAAAAACTAAAATGAAAAATTACAGTTTAGTTAGAGTAAAACTTAAACGCCAAACAAAACATAAGTTTTCTTAGTACAAGGTAGCAAATGAAAAATAAATAT
>JAFMPE010128119.1:7355-31085 GCA_024759925.1 Ficus religiosa
TGGACTTGGGATTTTTTCATTATTAGTTTCAAACAGTTTTGCCTTGAAGGGCAATTAAAGAATCACGAACAGTGAGATTCAAAACTTATGGGTTCAGTTGAATTAATTGAAAGAAACTTGTGATCCTTGTGTTAAGGAGCTAACAAGTTTCCTTTTTGGGCAGCCTAGTGAACAGAACACTTACGCGGATATTGAATCCGTGTATAGATGCCTTGTGGAGAGGTATGGGACGAAGGAGGAGGATGTTATCTTATATGGGCAATCAGTTGGTAGTGGACCCACTCTAGATTTGGCTACTAGATTACCAAGATTACGGGCTGTGGTTCTCCACAGTCCGATCTTGTCTGGCCTCCGAGTCATGTATCCCGTGAAACGGTCGTATTGGTTTGACATATATAAGGTTGTGCTCTTTAATTGCTGGTTTGTAGATTTCTAATCTTCTAATAGTCGGAGAAACTACGTATTGATGACTGTTTTGGCGTATTTGGTGCAGAACATTGACAAAATACCATTTGTTATTTGTCCGGTTCTGGTGATTCATGTGAGTACGCTGCTCATTAAACTGGTTTACATACAACTTGTTTCTTTTGAAGGAGAGCTTAAATGGCATGTTTGTGATTTCGTGATTCGTAGTGTGGTAGTTTGATGTTAACATAATGGTTAAGTTGGCAGTTGCAATGACAGATGAATGGATAGCTCTTACTTCTACTTTCTCTCAATTTTACTTATATTGACACTGTATTGTCTTTGCTTTCTTTTGCTTTTAATACGAAGAATGTTCTCATCTTTGGACGAATTATGAGTTACATTTAACTCTTCTATGCTGTCACTCTAAGCGTAGCCTTTGCAGAACGTTACGCGATTCATTTCCCTTTAAAGGCACATATGTCTGTCTCTTTACATTAATTAAGAGTGCATCGTCTTAGAATCAAACATTTTTATGTTTCTTTAGTGGATGAGCCTGTTATCGAAAAGGCAAAGTTTGGATAACTTTCATTTTTACCAAATTTAACTATGTTAACCACTTTTTAGTCGTTGCCTGCGCCATTTCAAAAAGTCATGAATTTGTTGATACTTGGGTAGAGGTTTTATTGACGTTGATGAAGTTTCCCAGAATCCGAATGTCTGAGTGGCAGAAAATTCATAGGTGATGCCTTGGTGTTAGAATGTTAAGTTGGTGGAGGGCCTTTTAGAGTTTGAACCAATTGCACAGAATTGGTGTCGAGGATGAACGTGGGCAGTATAACTTGAAGTGGGTTTTTCCGCTTGTTTTATTTGCATTTAGGGTAGCCTCAGCTAGTAATATATATGTCCATACCTGTAATACAGTTGGCACGTGCCAGCGAACAAATTAATTGATTACATGTGTTGCCCTATAAATTGATTAGCATGTAAACTTGAATTTTTTAGAAGTATATTTACATGTCCAGTTTCGCTCTGTGTTTTGGCTGTCGGCAGGGAACTGCTGATGACGTGGTGGATTGGTCCCATGGCAAGCAAATTTGGGAACTCTGTAAGGAGAAATATGAACCATTATGGGTTAAAGGAGGGAACCATTGCGACTTGGAACTCTTTCCGCAGTACATAAAGCATCTCAAGAAGTTCATATCGGCCATTGAGAAATCCCCGCATCTGAGAGATGGATCTGCAAAAATTACAGAACAATCAGAACTTCCTCGAAATAGCACGGATATTAGAGAGAAATCTAGATCCAGCACAGATCTAAGAGACAAGTTTAGACCAAGTATTGAACAAAAAGAAAGGCCTAGAATAAGCGTGGACCGCAGAGAGAAGTCAAGAGCCAGCACAGATAGGAGGGAGAAATCAAGAAAGAGTGTGGACTGTCCTGAGAAGGCAAATAACAACTCAGATCCGCCGGAGAGAGCGAGGAACAGCATTGACCGGTTAGCAATCACATAAACTGAATAGTGGCTTTTTGTCCATTTATATGTTACATCGAAACAAGATCTGGTTTTCCTGACCATTGAGTGTTTGTTTCTACTGGCAGGTTTGGTAACATGGTGAGATCGGTAGGATTATGCAATATAGACTGCTTCAAGCCAACAGCAACTGCTGTTTGAAGGAGGACAAGAAACCACAGTTCACGAACCGAGTTTGTATCCCGGTTTTACTATAATTTATATGATTGGTTAGCGGATTGGTTTGGTTATTGGGGTGATGGGAAAATGTCATGTGTTTTATAGGGGGAAAAAGGAAGAAAGGAAATTTAATTATCAGAGCAAAATTGTGTATCAAAATTTGGCCTCTTTCCAATTTAATAAATCTAACCTTGCTCTCTCTCTCTCTCTCTCTCTCTCCCCCCGCTCAAATGTGCATACCCCCCAGGTTTTAATATAGAACTCTGTTTGTTTTGTAGTCACTTTTCTCTTTGTTTACTTCTGTAGTTGTAAAGAGTGTACTTATGGGTAAATTTTTTTGGACGTTAAATTATATCAGACTCAAAACATTCTTCGTAAAACTAATCTTGACCATTTGGAATTACATGAAGCTTTAAAGATCGTCTATATTTTCCATTACTATTGGGGTTTGATTATTTAAAAATTTCGTTTTGGAATTCTGGATTTGAGAGCCAAGCAGCAGAATTATATCGAAGATACAAATTTATGAGAGCTAAACATCATAATAATAGTGAACAAAAAGAATCATTACCCATATTATTATTATTTTAATATACTAAAAGGACGCAAAGTTTTATCGTTCTTTCTATAGTGCAGAGTTTTTTTTGCCCCTCTGTTTTAGTTGCTTTTCTCCTTTCTGCAGTATGTTGACTGTTTTAATGCAGAAATTTACTCTTTTTTTATAGTACAGTGACCTTTTTGCCCCTCTGTTTGAGTTGTTTTTCTCTTTTCTACCGTACGTTTACTGTTTTACTTCTATCATGCAGAAATTTACTATTTTTTTTATAGTACAGTGACCTTTTTGCCCCTTTCTTTTAGTTGCTTTTCTCCTTTCTACAGTGTGTTGATGGTTTTGCCCCTATTTAGAGCATAAAGACAGTTTTGCCCTTCGAAATTAGATTACGGTGTGTTGTGTGTGCAGTGTTTGGACTATTATACCCTTATAACTTTACAATGTCCTCTCTCTCTCTTTGTGTGTCTTTTTCGAATGTTCATCTCACATTTTTTTTCCCTCTATCTAGCTCGCTCTCTCTACACTATTCATCTTATCTTTCTTCGCTTCTTTCCTCTACTGTTCATGCTCTTTTTTGTTCTAATGCTAATATGTTTTTGGTTTTTCTATTTAGTTCGAAGCCTTTTTGTTTTGAATTTTTTTTCTTTTCCTGATCTTTGTTCTTTACTGTTTGTTTTATTTCTTAATATTGTTTTTCCTTTTTTTTTTTTTTAATATAATAAAGGATGCAAAGTTTTATTGTTCTTTCTACAGTGTAAAGTCTTTTTTGCCCCTCTGTTTAGTTGCTTTTCTCTTTTCTACATTATGTTGACTGTTTTACCTCTATTATGCAGAATTTTACTTCTTTTTCTACAGTACAATAACCTTTTTGCCCTTCTGTTTTAGTTGTTTTTCTCCTTTCTACAGTACGTTGATTGTTTTACCCCAATTATGTAGAAATTTATTGTTTTTCCTACAATACACTGACCTTTTTTCCCCTTTCTTTTAGTTGCTTTTCTCCTTTTTACAGTGTGTCAACGGTTTTGCCCTTATTTAGAGCATAAAGACAGCTTTGCCCTTCGAAATAAGACTACGGTGTGTTGTGTGTGCAGTGTTTGGACTATTATACCCTCATAAGCCTACAAGTCCCTTCTCTCTCTCTCTGTGTCTTTGTCGAATGTTCATTTCACATTTTTTTTCCCTTTCTCTAGCTTGCTCTTTCTCTGCGCTGTTTTTCTTTTCTTTCTTCACATCTTTCTTTTTTCGCTTCTTTCCTCGACTATTCATGCTCTTTTTTGTTCGAATGCTAATATGTTTTTCGTTTTTCTATTTAGTTTAAAGCCTTTTTGTTTTGAATTTTTTTTCTTTTCCTGATCTATGTTTTGTATTGTTTGTTTTTTTTTTTGTTTTTTTTATTAATATTGTTTTTTCCTTTTTTTTAATATACCAAAAGGATGCAAAGTTTTGCTATTCTTTCTAAAGTGCAAAGTTTTTTTTGCCATTTTGTTTTAGTTGCTTTTCTCCTTTCTACAGTACATTTACTGTTTTACCTTTATTATGTAGAAATTTATTGCTTTTTCTATAGTACAGTGACCTTTTTGCCCCTTTGGTTTAGTTGCTTTTCTCCTTTGTACAGTACGTTGACTGTTTTTCCCCTATTATGCATAAATCTACTGTTTTTCCTACAGTACAATGACCTTTTTGCCCCTCTCTTTTAGTTGCTTTTCTCCTTTCTACAGTGTGTTGACGGTTTTGTCCCTATTTAAACCATGAAGACAGTTTTGCCCTTCAAAATTAGACTATGGTGCGTTGTGTGTGCAGTGTTTGGACTATTCTACCCTCATAACCCTATAATGTCCTTTCTCTTTCTCTTGTCTCTGTCTTTGTCGAATGTTCATTTCACATTTTTTTTCCTCTCT
Organism: Ficus religiosa; assembly: GCA_024759925.1. Taxonomy (NCBI): domain Eukaryota; kingdom Viridiplantae; phylum Streptophyta; class Magnoliopsida; order Rosales; family Moraceae; genus Ficus; species Ficus religiosa. Next base: position 11,906 of record JAFMPE010128119.1, read on the forward strand.
CTAGCTCGCTCTCTTTCTTCACTTCTTTCTTTCTTTGCTTCTTTCTTTCTTTCTAGCTCGCTCTCTCTAGCTCGCTCTCTTTCTTCACTTCTTTCTTTCTTCGCTTCTTTCCTCTACTGTTCATGCTCTTTTTTGTTATCATGCTAATATGTTTTTATTTTTTTTATTTAGTTTAAAGCCTCTTTGTTTTGAATTTTTTTTTTTCCTAATCTCTGTTTTGTACTGTTTTGTTTTTTTTCTTAATATTGTTTTTTTAATATAATAAAAAGATGCAAAGTTTTATTGTTCTTTCTACAGTGCATAGTCTTTTTTACATCTCTGTTTTAGTTATTTTTCTCCTTTCTACAGTACATTGACTGTTTTACCCATATTATGCAGAAATCTAATAATTCAAAATGTCAGGTAACTATAAATTATATATTTTTATAAATATATTTTCAATAAATTGAAAATCAATTATTAATAATTTATTAATTTAAATTTATTATATTTTACATAGAAGAATCACTGAACATAACTCTTTGGGGAGAAATTGGAGAAAATTTTGACAAAAATGCAGTTAAAAAAATGTTCGAATTAGTAGTGATCACCTTTACAGCCATGACAGTCAAGCAATATTTTGGTAAGTATATATACAATAAAAAATAATATAAATTTATCTTAAATAACAATAGTAAACATCTTCAATTATTGATTTTAATAATTATAAATATGCACGTGGACTTTATGTGGCAAGTACTTCTGGAACTTCACTTTATTTTGAGCCAGACATCACTCAATCAAAGAAAATCAAAAAAGTAATATAAATATTTGTTACAAGAATATTACAATAATTTATGTTTTACAATTTTCTTAAAAGATTTACATTGTTTAATATATTAGTTATTTATAGGTTTAGTCATTTCATTCAAAAAATAGACTTTATTTCCCCATCAACCGAAAAACCAATAACATTAAAAGAGGAAAAGACTATGAATAGAGTGATGATAACGGAGCTCCGAGCCTTAGATCCATAACAAAATCAGGTAAATATTTATTTATTACAACTCAATTATAAAATATAATTTGTTAAATATTCCTTATTCAAACAACATGACAAAAAATTAACTACAAAAGCAAGCATTACTGAACTTGATGCACAACAAGGTTGGTTTTATAATGCCTGTCCACGCTGCTACAGACGTGTCAAACAATCATGGACTTCATGGTGGTGCGATATTCATACATATTTAACAACAATGCTAGTCAGCTGGTAATATTATTTACTTTTATTATAAAAAAATTAAAAAAACTTTTAAATAGTAAAAAATTAAATAAAATTTTAATATTTATAGTAGGTAAAAAAATCAATACTTGAATTGAGGACAGCACTGGTGGAATGAATATTGTCATACTTGAAAAAACTCGTCAATCACTGGTAAATAAACATTACTTCACACTAACAGTTTAAGATGGATACACTGATCCAAACATCATTCCCTTCTCCTCGATCAACTTAAAGGCATGTTAAAGATATTTTCGATTCAGTTTCGTCCGAGAAGTGCTTTTATTTTCGATCATCGTCAAAAGTTGTTAAAACTTTTGACGATGATGAATCACTAATGTTATTGCCTGTACCACCAACTGAATCCCCCAAATATATCCCACCACCACTAGCATCCTTGGATCCAGAAACACCACAACCAGAAACGAAAAAAACTGCAAAAAAGCAATTCTATTTCATCCAATCCATAACAGAAGAAATTAAATCAAGGTACATTATTATTTATAATTTGTTTCAAAATTTTTTATTTTCCCTACTGAACATATATATACGTAAATTACAAACTAATATATAAGTATATTTATTATTATTTTAGCCCTCAACAACAACATTTTTCACCAGAAATCAAAACATATCCAGTTGACTCATCCAAAAAACGAAAGGAAACAAGGTACAATTGTCTTTTGTGTATATCTACATATTATATAATTATACTTATTTCAATTTTATTTATAAATATGAAATAATTATTTTTTTTTTACACCATAACAGATCAGAAGAAAAGCTAAAGAAAATTAAATATGATTGATAACATTTCAGGTGAAAATGTATGACTGGCAACACCTTTATTTGTAAACACATATCTATATGTGTTTGTTTGTATATATATAACTCCTACATTTTAATATAGGCATGAATGTATATACTCTAATATCATAATAGTAAGTACTAAAAATTATATATTTATTATGACTGCATTATTTATCTTAACCAACTATTTTTTTTATTGTTTTTTTAACGATGAATATTTTTTGTTGATAAATATGAATCACTTTTAATAAATCAAAATTAGTTATAAACATCAAAGTAATTATAATAATTATAAAATATTTACAATAAAAATGATGATTCATACAACATTATAAACACAACACAAAATATTAACTATAAAGTAGGGCTGCACATATGGGCGGTTGTTGCGGTTTCGCCTTGGTTGGTTACCGAACTGCAAATTCGGTTCCGCTAAAACCAACAACCGACACCGCCCGAGACGAGAGGAAAACCGAAGCTCACCACCCAGAAAAGTGTCGGTTGGTTTTCGGTTCAGTGCGGCTTTCCACCAAGCAAGTAGGTTTTTTTTTTGGAATCTGAAATTGATGAGTGGCGCGGCAACCAGCGGTTGCAAAATAAGAATAAGAAGGAAAGGGAGGGAGATGGAACGTGGTGTCATTTTAGTTTCAGGGTTTTTTTTTTTTTTAATGGATCAGTTGCAGTAAGTGGAAATGCTGCCGTTCCACTTATACCAGTGGGTTGGGGTAGTGGGCTATTAAAAAACCACCGGAGAAGAAGAAGAAAGAAAGAAGAAGCAGAAGAAAATTCGCCGGAGTTGAAGAAGAAAACCATCGGTGCGGTTAGGTTACTGCCTGAAGGAATTTCGCTGAAACCGAAAACTGCCCGTGACTTCCTTTTGCGGTTTGGTTAACTGCCCGCGCCCGTTGGTGTTGATATGTCACCAACAATGCGGGCAGTTTCGGGCGGTTACCGTCGGTGGCATTCGGTTCACGGTTTTTTTTGTTCAGCCCTACTAAAGGTTTATGAATATTCATATTTTTCATATAAAAAAACAATGAATTTTTTTTTATTTTATAAAAAAACCTATTTGTTTATATAATCCACTGTAAATCAAAAGGTTTTCATGTCTGTCTTAAACAAATAAATCAAAGAATAACACAATAAATGAAATTTAATTCTTTATAAAAAATATAATTGTTTATATAAATTGGTATAGATGAAATTGAACATTTGTTAACATATGATAAAGATAGATTAATTATACGAAATATTTTTTTGAGATTTTTAATTATCTTTTTCTCATTAATGTGAAAATCTGATTTTTGATAAAATATTCTCTTTAATATAATAAATGGAATCAATTTCTTTATGAAAAAAATACTATTATTTATATAAAGTAGTATAAATGAAATCGAATATATCTTTATGATAAAAATAAATTCATTCTATGAAATATTTTTTTGAGATTTTTCTTTTTCTTTCTTTAGCTTTTTTTCATTAATGTGAAAATCTGATTTTGATAAAATATTCTCTTTTTTTCTTTTTTTGTTCATTATGAATATTTACACATTTTTTACAATAAATCAAAAAAATTTTCAAAGTTTTCTTTTTTGTCAATTTTTTTTGCAAATTCATTAAATCAACTTTAGCTCTATTTGGTAAACATCTTAGATTCCTTTTTTTTTTTTTTTTGTAATTTCTTGATTTATTAATTATCTATTCTTCAAGAAGGATAAAATTATCGTTATAATTACTCTTTTAGATATTTATGTAAATAAAAAAATAGATATATTTTAAATTACTACCTCTAATTTGGATATTTATGAAAATAATCCTAACATAAATAAAGTGGGAAAAAAAATGATAAATAAAGGTGGACCATGTTGATAAACGTCAAACAAAGAAATGAAGGGTAAGAAACGACAGAAAACGGTTGTTTGTTTGTTTGTTTGTTTGTTTGTTTGTTTGTTTTTTTTGTTTTTTGTTTTTTTTTCTAACAAAAAAGATAGAAATGAATGGAAACAACACAAGCGTACGTAAACGATGACAATGCTTGAAACGACAGGAATGAAAAAAATACGACAGCAAGATAGAAAACAGGCAATCGCAACTAACAGGAACGACACCAATTTTAGTGGACGACTGGACGACGACAAAAGGGAAACAACAATTGTGAATGAAACGACAGAAACGCGACAACAATAACAAATATGGGAAATCACTTGTTTTTACTCAAAATATAGCATTTGAGGGGAATAATTTCAAGTGAATTTTATTTGTGGTTTTAATTATTAAAAAAGTTAGTAAAGTGAATTCTAAACTTGACGAAAATTTTCATAATGTTTTTGTTCGTGAATTTTAAATCTGATGAGATTTTCACAATTTCTAACTATAAAAGAAAATTTGTAGGGAAACAAAAAAAAAAAAAAAAAAGGGAACATGTATAATTGGATCGCATGTCCATTTTTTAAACCAAAATTTTTCTTGTTTTAAAAGAGAAAGTCTTTTTATTTTGAGAATAAGATAGTGTTTGGATGTGTAAAAAATTTATTAAAAAAAAAAAGTTGTTTAGAATGAGAAGAAAATAGTATTAAGAATAGTGCATTTTGAGAATATTTCAAAAAGATTCTCTTTCTTTTTTCAAAATAGTACTGTATAAAGTAAGTTTGAAAATGAAATAGTTTTTTTTTTTTTTTTTTCAAAATAGAAGAATGATAAAAAAAAAATTGAGACAAACACTTTTTAGGAAAAAATTTTCAATTTTGGAAATTGGATATATTATCCAAACTCATAAAAGCATGCATTTGGTGTTAAGATTTGGATTGTATAATTTGAGTTTAAATTAATAATGCGTTTCAATTGCTGGAGTTAAACAATGTAAACATTTGAAATGCGTTTGGAAAAACAATATCAATATGGAGCTTATTTTGTTCGTTTTGAAATTCTATACAATTTTTAAAAAATATATTATTTGGACTTGTTTATGTAAAGTTATAGACTTTTAAAGCTTGAGTGACAAATTGTGTGAATAGTGAAGTTGAGTGAAAAAAATAAAAATTAAATTGTAATTATAAGATTTGAATTGTAGCACCAAACAAGGCAGAAGTTCATTGCTAAGAAAAAAGAGCCACTACTGAGTAGGGATGTACAAAAATATCCATAACCCGCATCCGCCCGCTCTGCATTACTCCGCCCCGCTACAGACGGGTTTTTGCAAAACCACTATTCAAACGGACGTGGCGGTTTCAATCTGCCATCTTTGACAGGCGGTTGTGGTTTGAAACTTAAGATCGTGGTTTGAAACCGCCCTGCCTGCCTAAGTTTATACGTCTTTTAATATACACACTTTTCAATTTAAAATATTAATTAACATAAAATTCAAAAGTCTCAAAATGTGGTTTGAGTTTTTAAAACACCACTAACTTTTTGTATTTATTAATTTTTGGAATCCCTTCCAATTCTCATTAATTGTCGAATCAATGATAATCTTTCATCTTCATTATTCTTAATTTAGACTCTCGTTCTTATCAAATGCCAACCTTATTTCCTCCTCTACTCTATATTTGTTCAAACTTTGGAATATCGACGTCTCTTTATTGAATTTTGGACTTTTAGATGTTGGATTATGTATCGATTGTAACTTTTAATCATATAATTATCTTGGAGTTTAGTTTTTGCGTTGACTTAGCTCAAATTATGTTTATAATGATATTTTATCAACAAGTATAAATATCAAAATGTCCAATATACTGCCTAGGCCGCCCAACAAAAAAACCGTTCAAAACGCTTAAACTGAGCAATTACGCTTTGGACTTTTCATAAACCAAAAAAAAAAAACCGCCTAAACCATCCGATAACCCCCCAAACCGCACGCTGTGCACCCATACTGCTGAGTGAGCGTTCCCGCGATTATCTTAAATTACAAAGAGGTCCCAAAAGGTCCCAAAAGTTCTCAACTGCCCCCATGTCAACAAAAATTGCAGACACATCCCCATTTGGAGACACAGAAAAATCCCAACACAACAGGAGAGGCCCCAAGGCTGAGGAAAGCAAAAACAAAGGTTTAAGGAGGGTTTTAAGGCGGCGACTTCACACAGCCCATTTCACCTCTCTCTCTTTCTCATGTATCATTGTCTTCGTCCCAATCTGTCTGATTCTTATCGGGCCGTCTTCGATTCCGCCATTGAGATTCTCCAAGTTTTGAGCTCAATTTGATGTCCATCAGCAAACCCTCTCTACCCTCTGCAAATTTCATCCCAGGAATCTGCCATTTCCGCCCATCCCTGAGCAAAACCCTTATCTTCCCCGCGAAACCCTCCCCAATGTGGAGGAACTTCGCCCGGCAAGCCTTTTGGAGAAACCAAGGTTGTCGCCTCAGCTCTCCGTCTTCCTCTCGCGCTTCTCGTCACTTTCTCGGGAAATCGCAGGATTCTAATTTCTCTAACGAGCTCAAGTCCCGGCCTCTCGAGCTGATTTTCAGCTCGACTCAAGTGCCTCACGAAGAAGTCTCTGCGAAGAGTTTCGATTTTGGGAATTTGAGGAATTCAATTAGGTTTAAAGCGTTTTGCCCCAGGGTGTTTTCGAGCATGGCCGAGGCGGTGTCGTCTCCGACGGATATCGAGGACGATGTCTCGGTGGACGAGGAGTTTCAGGGGCTGATGCAAGACATAGACAAAGAGGAGAAAAGGCGGGCCCGGCATTGGCGGCAGAGGAGGCTGGATATGGCGAGAGGAATGGGGCAGAGGAGGTACGAGCTTCTAAAGAAGAGGCAGGTGAAGATCGAGACGGAAGAGTGGGAGAGGGCTGCGGCGGAGTACAAGGAGCTTTTGATGGACATGTGCTCGAAGAGGCTGGCACCGAATTTGCCCTACATGAAGTCCTTGTTCCTCGGCTGGTTCGAGCCGTTGAGGGACGCCATAGGGAAGGAACAAGAGATGTGCCGAGACAAGACGAAGAGGACGGTTTACGCCCCGTGCTTTGTTCAGTTGCCGGCGGAGATGATGGCGGTCATCACGATGCATAAGTTGATGGGGTTGGTAATGACGAAGGATGATCATGGCATTGCCAGGGTTGTTAAATCTTCTCTCGCCATTGGGGATGCCATTGAGCAGGAGGTTTGAACTTGGCTTTCCTCATTTTCTTCATGGTCACTGTGTTATGAGCCTCACCATTTTGAACTTGGCTTTCCTCATTTTCTTCATGGTCATTCTGTTTTGAGCCTGACTATTTTGATAATGGATAACTAGTTTCATCGTAATTGATAACGGGCCGTTTGGGATCGCTTCTTAGAAGCTGCTTTTGGCCTCTGAGTCCAAAAACTGCATAGGGGAGTGCTTGGATAGTTTTCCAGAAGAGCTTGGGCCCTGCAAAAGACAACATTATCATGCTTTCATTCACATTTGTTTTTCATTTTGGAATATTGTTTATGTCACCGTAGTGCCAACACAACGAATATCCTCACACTTAGTTGCTTTGTTGGGCATAATTATATGCTTGTATTATGTTTCTGCGTTTACTTCCGAGCTTGATAAGTTTGGTTTGGATGTGGAATTAAGGGCATGCGAGGCTTACTTCCTCTTTCTAGATTGGAAGTGCTTTCCTTTATGGTTATTGAAGACGCTAGATGGAGTAAATCCTTAGGCGTGCTTTTGTCATACCTATACAATACTCAGTTGTGATTCCATCGCTCTTCCCTCCCCTTTCTTCTAAGTCGTATCACTACTACTTAAATGAGCAGGTTAAAATGCAAAGATTCTTGGAAAAGTCCAAAAAGAAAACAGTTAGTAAAGATGAGGAAGAAGAGAGGCCTGGCGCCAAGATAGAGGAGAAGTTGAAGAAAAAGGTCACCACGTTGATGAAACAACAAAAACTGCGGGCAGCAAGACAGATGGTGAATGTACATGATGGCTCGAAACCTTGGGGACAAAACATCAAGGCAAAGGTTTGTACTGTCTTTGTGGTTTCTGGTGAAAGGTTAATGATTACCGGTTTACATGCTTTCTGAGAATTCTATCTCTTATATTTCTCAGGTTGGAAGTCGTCTGATTGAATTGTTGATTCAAAAAGCTTATATCCAACCTCCTGTTGATCAGTTTTCTGATGATCCACCTGAAATACGACCCGCATTTATACACACAGTTAAAGTCTTAACAAAAGATGGAAAGTAAGATTATTCATCTGGATTGGTGACAATTTTACGTTTTCGTGGCATCACCTTGAACAGTGCTTCTAAAATTTTTCTTTGACAGAAAAACTGGCAGAAAATTTGGTTTCATTCAGTGTGACCCTCTAGTTATCAAAGGCCTTGAGAAATCTGTAAGTGAATCCCCATTACTTTCTTTTTCATTACTTGTGTGAAAATTCAATATTGCATGCTGACAGCTGCTACTTATGTCATTCTTTGAGCTCTTCAAGGTCTGGATGTTTGTACAATAAAATAATTTTATTGCCCTGGGATTGATTGTGAGCTATCAGTCTGTCAATGTTCTTTTCCATGTTTTTCCTGTTGCAGTCTTGGTTATTGAGTTCTAGTTATACTTCTTCTCTAGAACATTTCCCATTCCTTTTGGAAAAGGAGCGCATTTTCTGCTTTTATTGAAAGAATTCTCCTATTAACAATTGTTTTATTTGTAGTCGCTTGGTTTCCTTCTTGTTCTTCTTGTTATTTTATTCTCTTTTGTATGATGATTCAACAAGGGCTCTTTGTCTCCCTTGCTGCTGGAATTCTAATGTGTGGCTTTTATTTTAACAGGCAAGCCACGTGGTTATTCCTTACATGCCTATGTTAGTACCCCCAGTCAACTGGACAGGGTATGGTTATTTCAGTTTTGTCCAACTGCTGTCTTATGAAATTATTTATTTATTTAGTTTTATTTAATCAGGATATAGATTATGCATTCCGACAGTTCTTGCCATTTGATTCTATGGAGTTTGTTCACGTTTATTTTTTAAATGAAAAATTTATAATGACAGCAAAGTGAGATTAGGTTACTTCTTGACGAGCAGTGGTGAGAATTTTCAAGACATCACTTGGGTATGAGGATGTGAAAATGGTGAACATTACTGAAATTGACACGGCTTGAAGTTTTTTCACCAATTTCACCCGTGTTCACCATTTTCACATCTTCATACCCAAGTGACATCTTAAAATTTTCTCACCAAATGCTTGTCAAGAAGTAAAATTTTAAGCTACAGATATAGGGTATGAAGACATGAAAATGCTGAACAGAGTGAATTAGAAATGGACTAGGAGGCCGTTGCAGTACTTTCAAGTGTTCTGTCTAAGACGTATGGGTTATTATTTGAGTTGCTGTCCTAGTTGCCACTCAATGAATAGTTGCCACTCAATGAAACATTCTCATCCGAAGAGTGAGCGTCAACCACTCAGTTCCATGTGTGCTATTGTGGGCCAATCAGCCGAATAGATGGGGAAATGGATTTTCAAAACTTCATCTTATGTATTTGTATAAATGTAGCTTCATATTTTCTTCCTTCTGTTTGATTCCTCAAACTATCTTTTCAATCTTTTGTGGCTTGATGTTTCATTTCCTTTTCCCAGCTATGACAAAGGAGGGCACTTTTTCCTACCATCTTATGTCATGCGTACTCATGGAGTAAGACAGCAGCGTGAAGCTGTCAAAAGGGTTCCAAGAAAGCAACTTGAACCAGTTTTTGAGGTTTGTAGATCCAAGTGTTGCATAACTTTTTCCCCTTATGAGAACCACTATAAGACTGTCGATCAACAATTATTGAAGACTTGCGCTAGATTCTGATAAGTTCATTTTCTATTCTTACTTGTTAGGCTCTGGACACTCTTGGGAATACCAAATGGAGGATTAATAAGAGGGTTCTGAGTGTTGTAGAGAGAATATGGTCTGGTGGAGGCCGTCTTGCTGATTTAGTGGATCGTGATGATGTGATCTTCTCTTTATTATCACTCTTCTTCTGTTATTCTAGTTATATAGTACTTTATAAACTATTGTGCATCCCAATGTGTTATTGTTACTCGGGAACTGTTAATTTGGAAATCTCCTGGTTTAACTTTCCACATTGCAGCTTCCTTTACCGGAGAAGCCAGATACGGAAGATGAAGCACTGTTAAAGAAATGGAAATGGAATGTTAGGTCTGTGAGGAAAGAGAATAGAGAGAGATATTCTCAGCGGTGTGACACAGAACTTAAACTTTCGGTAAGACCTATTTCACTTCCTATAGAGAATTCAATAGCAATATGTTCAGTAGAAATGATGGCAACCCTTTTAATGTGGAGCAGGTAGCAAGGAAGATGAAGGATGAAGAAGGTTTTTACTATCCACACAATGTTGACTTTCGAGGTCGTGCATACCCTATGCATCCACACTTAAATCATCTTGGTTCAGATCTGTGCCGGGGTATTTTGGAGTTTGAAGAGGGACGTCCCCTTGGAAAATCAGGCTTGCGCTGGCTGAAAATACACTTGGCTAATTTATATGCTACTGGTGGTGTGGACAAGTTATCTCATGAGGGTCGAATTGCATTTACTGAGAATCATTTTGATGAAATATTTGATTCTGCTGATAGGCCACTAGAAGGGAAGCGTTGGTGGTTGAATGCAGAAGATCCATTTCAGTGCTTGGCTGTGTGTATTAACCTTGCTGAGGCTTTGAGAAGTTCTTCTCCTGAGACGTTTATTTCTCACGTCCATATACATCAGGTATTCCCCTGTAGCAACTGGATGGGTCTTTCTCTAAAAAATTCTTTATTTAAGATTTCAGTCTTGATAATTCAAGTATAGGGGATTTTTAGCTTATAAGGATTGTCCTTGAGAAGGTTAGAGTCACGTCCCTCGAGTTAAAAGAGGTCTGACAATCAGTTTGTGTATTTGATGCATACACCAGTTTCGAATGATGCTCTAGTTTCTTTGATTTTTTTTTGAACTTCGTAAACCTGAACTCTTCGAGGAGTTGTGTCTTATGGTTCCCCTTTAGATATAACATGTTACATTCTGTGATATTTTTGCTTATATATTGTTCATCTTTCTGATACATTCAGGATGGCTCTTGCAATGGTTTACAGCACTACGCTGCCCTTGGAAGAGACAAGGTAATGTGCTTTTTCAAGGGGAGAAAAAAGGAGTTTTTAGTAGTTGTTATCCATTTAATTGTTCACTTTATCTTGTTCCTCCTGCTTTCTCATTGTAAAATATGAAAGTCAGATAGAATGGATGTTATAAGTAATAACTATAGCGGGGGGAGTTTTTAAGAGTTTTCCTGTTTATCTAGCTGCCTGTGTGCATTCCTGTAGTTGCCTGTGTTCGTTCGTTTGTTTCAACTGTAAGTTCTTTTAACATTCTCTATCTGTTTGGATCAAAAACATGATCCTTTTACCTTAATAGGCAAAATTTCCTGAGATGCTAGTACTGATTCGTTGATTTTTTCGTTCTAGTTTTTTTTTTAAAATTTTTATTTTAATCTTGATGGTGCTAGATAGAAAAGATGAAACAAATTGCTTGTTGTGGGAACTTGAATCTTTATTTTCAGTACTTTAGCAAGCAAGTGATGAAATTGATAGATAGATTTTATTTTCACTCCCTTAGGAAGAAAGAGATAAAACTAGTATGCAGATTTACTTCTTTCTTTTTCGGTTAAATTCTACATTTTTGTTCAAAAATATTTTGATCGAAGTTGGCATTGAAATGAATCCCCCATACTTTGTTGGAAGCTGCATCACTCCCTATCAATTTCTCAGAAATTTTCGCAGCAGAGACTATCAATCCTCTGTATCAGATTTCTGAAGTTTTACTTACGGAATTGTCTTCTTTCAGTTGGGGGCAGCTTCCGTTAATCTGGTTGCTGGAGATAAACCTGCAGATGTTTACTCGGGCATAGCTCAAAGGTAAAGTGGTTATCTATAATTGCATATAAGAGAATGGTAGCCTTTGAGTGAGGACAAACCTCTTTACTTTGCATTATCATTTCTAATTGTTGTCTACTGATATCCTTCCGAGAGGATGTTTCCAAGTAAATAATATAGATGTCACACTTGGATTGTAGGGTGCTGGAAATAATGCGTAGAGATGCAGAGAAAGATCCTGAAGTTTTTCCGGACGCATTGCCTGCTAAAGCTATAATTAATCAGGTTAGTTGATGTGGATAACTTCAACACACTCTAATGATGCAATTTTAAAAAAGATATTGGATTTCTTTAGGAGTTAATTTTGTTTGAATTTCTATATCAAGAAGAAGATCCATTTCTAGTTTAGGGTCCTAAAGGAGAATTTCGTGGTATGAATGGTTCTTAAAGTGCAACTGCTTGGTGGCTAGCTAGATTTTTTGCAACTGATTGTTGACCCTTATGGTGGGTACTATCTAGGTGGATAGAAAGTTGGTGAAGCAGACAGTGATGACATCAGTATATGGCGTCACTTATGTTGGAGCTAGGGATCAAATCATGCGGAGGTTGAAGGAGCGAGGTGCAATTATGGATGATAAAGAGCTCTTTGGCTGTGCATGTTATGCTGCAAAGGTAAGAGGAAGATAATCCATATCCATATTGCCTCATTTTTCTTGTTTCAAATTGAGAATGTCAGATAGAGGTCTGGTTGCTTCTCTGTTCTTGTAGATTTTATCTGTGCTTATGAGATTTGTGTTGTGGGCAGATCACCTTAACTGCTTTAGGGGAGATGTTTGAAGCTGCACGCAGTATAATGAACTGGCTTGGGGATTGTGCAAAAGTTTGTGCCTAATTTCTCGCCTTTACTTTTTGTTAGGCCCATTTAGTTTTTCCACGTTTATGAATCTGCAACTATGATTGAATATGAACAGATTATTGCGTCCCAGAATGAGCCAGTGAAGTGGACAACTCCGCTTGGACTTCCTGTTGTTCAACCTTACCGTAAACTCGGGAGGCATTTGGTGAGTGCGGAAAAATTTTCCGCCAAGAAAACTCATGGAATATCACATCCTGGGAATCACAGAGCACTGAAATCTCTTTCCCGTTTAACTTTTTGCAGATTAAAACTTCCCTTCAGGTTTTAACAGTACATCGAGAAACAGAGAAGGTGTAATTTTTCATCGAATTCCACTCTTTCATTCTATGATTATCTAGTCGCACTTGCCAGTAAACACTTTTGATTAGTTGTATCAATATTAACTGAACGAACTTTCTTACCATTTTCCTTCCCATTTTTAAAAAATTATCCTACCTTTCTAGTTATCGTGTTCTGATAAGCTTCTTTGGTACAAATTATGATTCTGTTCATGTGATAGGTCATGGTCAGGAGGCAGAGAACTGCTTTCCCACCAAATTTTGTCCACTCCCTTGATGGTTCTCATATGATGATGACTGCAGTAGCCTGCAGAAAGGCAGGCATAACATTTGCCGGTTGGTTCTTGCCGGCTTCTATCTTATTTGCTGCCTTCTTTCTCCAGTTTTCACTTCTAATTACCATTTACTGGCATTCCATCCAGGAGTTCATGATTCGTACTGGACACATGCATGTGATGTGGATGAAATGAACAGGATACTGCGAGAGAAGTTCGTTGAACTATATGAGACTCCAATTCTGGAAAATGTACAGTACCTTCCCTTCTTGAGTTTTCATGAAAAATTTATGTCGAACAAAGTTTTATTTTTAAGCCTTCTCGAAGAATCTAATCTGCAAGCTGCCACATGAAAATATTTGTACTTGTCATCTTTGGTAATCAATCTAATCCATTGTTGTTTTATGTCCAGTTATTGGAGAGCTTTGAAGAATCTTTCCCTGGATTGGATTTCCCCCCCTTGCCTGAACGGGGTGACTTTGATCTAAAGGACGTGTTAGAGTCTCCATATTTCTTTAACTGATCAAGACGGGAATTATCCTTTTTTCAGATGCTACATGCCTCTGCCGACATTTCTTCTCTGAAAACCCAGTCTACTTCCATGGACAAGCATGTAAAAATAGGGGGCAAAGAGGAAACATATGTATCGTATCAGTGGTATCTTGAAGGCTGTAAGAAGATTGGCCCGAGATATAACTTCTATTCGCTTCTTGCAGCTTTGAACTCAGAAGTAGAGACACACAATTGGACCAACAAGATGAACGTCAAAAGCTTTTAAAAGGTTTACCATTATGGGGGAAGAACTCATCTGATAGAGAAAGATCAAGCTTCTGACTACAAGTTGGGGAACAGAGGATTCGTAGTACTTGAATAGAGTTTGGCGCCAGCTCAAATCTGTTTCTTCATTAGCTTGATGGGAAATAGAAACACCAAGATGACTTTCAAGAAATATAGTAGTCTGACAAGCCTTTTCCTTTGTGTTTGCTCTTGGTAGGTAACTGCTGATAAGAGGTCCCGTGTTAAGAAACTTCGGAAACATTTTTAGGAGAAATATGACCTTTAGGGGGTTAAAGCAGGGCACCATTGTGACTTTGAGCTTTATTCACAGTACATGAAGCATCTCAAGAAGTTCGTATCAGCCAATTAGAAATCTCTGGATCTCGTAAATGGAACCGGAATTGCAGAATAACCGGAAATTCTATGAAGTAATGCAGGTTTTATAGAGAAATCTAGATCGATGGATTGGGAAGACCGAGTCTAAAAGTATTGACTAGAGAAAAATGCCAACTAAGAACAGTCTGCAGAGAGAAGTCGAGAGCCAGTGATGATATGAGAGAGAGATTAAGGCTTGAGTGTAGACCGATCCTTGACCAGCAAAAGAAAGCAAGGAACAGGGGCAGCCTTGACTGGTTAGCAGTAACTTGGATATTTTTTTATGCTTTTCCCTTGTTAACTACAATGTTTGCCATCATTTTGCGTAATAATCTAGTTTCTGCGTACTGCCGATTTTGCTGTTAGCTTTGGTGACAAGGCCAGATTCAGTCGGGTTGTGCAATATTGGTTGTTTTAAGACCAGCACCCCGCAGTCAAAGAGGACAAGTGACTGGTTCACCGAGTTTCAATTAGTTTCATTTATTTGATTGGTTGGGGAATTTGATTTACGGTTGATGGGGAAATGTCATGTTCTCTGTGCAGTGAAACAGGAAAAGTTTTATTATTTCATCCAATATTGTATTTGCTCCTTCCAACTTAATAAATTTATACCAAGTCAGGACTCAGGAAATAACTCTTCTTTTTTTGGAAATTCCTCTTTGAATGCTTCAGCTGTGATTATATATTATATTTTTGGATCTTTTATGCCAGTTTCCTGGGAACGAATTTGTGAATAGCTTAAATGGCCGGTAGAGAGTGCAGTTGTCGGTTAATTTTACTATCAAAATATAAACCAAACTTGCTTTGAATTAAAAAAACTGGCGGACACCCGTGCCAGAGCCACAACTTTGAAGTATGACGTTATGTTTTTCTCTAGTCCAGCAGTAACGTTTAGTGCAGAAGGTGGGGCAATACTGTGAGGCTAAACTCATGAGCGCGTGATTGAGGATGGCGCAGCGACAGCGATGACAATGCAATAAGGTTAGGAACATATGAAGAATGAAACCAAAGTCAACTCAGCTTTTACTCTTAATCTATCTGTGCAGTACAATAGCCTTTAATTAGTTAGGAAAACAAGAGTTTTGCCATTTTCTGTGGTTCCACAAAAATCCTGTATTAGGCATAATTGAAAGTCGTAGTTTTGAACATTCTTTGTCACTGATCATTGGTCTTTCTTATCTCGAGCAACATCGACAACATATCGATTCAAACGCTGACCAAATATCTTTGTAGAGAATGACTCGGTGACATGCTGCCGAGCTTCTATCCCCATTCTCTCTGCCAGCTGTGGGTCTCCGATGAGTTTAGCCATCGCAAAAGAAAAATCTCTGGGAGTAGGATCACAAAGATATCCTGTAGTGCCATTTTTAACGGTCTCTACAGGGCCTCCACTATTGCATGCAATAACGGGTTTCTGTGCGGCCATTGCCTCCAGAGGGACAATGCCAAAGTGTTCATCCTGCATCAATTGAATGTGATGCGTTATTTTTCCTTCACTAGAACCGAATAAAACTGGAGTAGGTCATAATATCCGAACCTTTGGTGTATAAAGGACACATAAACATTGGGAGAGAAGTTCATTTCTCTCGGATGTTGAGCACGACGTGATGAAATTAACCTGTCCAGATACGCCTTCCCTCTCTGCTAAATCTTTGAGCTCCTCAAAGTATTCAACGTTTTCCCTAAGCCGTTTATCAAAACCACCTGCGACAATTGCTATGTATGAGTTTCAAGCTCGTACGTATGTGGAACCATAAACTATGTCTATACCACTAAAAATGTAATATTGACCCGTCAAATGAAAATTTATTCCTCTGATACATGTTCACAAACGTAATTACTGTTTTTTAAAAGAAAGATCCAGTCACTGAAATAACCATCCAAGTTCACTTTTCCAATCAACACAATATGAGGATGTCAAAGGGCATTCAGACTCCTTGGTGACAAATCTAGGTCTCGACTTTAGGCCTTGTGCAAGGATTGGAATAGTGTACAAACAAGAACTACGTTATCGAATGTTGACAAAACAAATCTAGCTCTTGTACCCAAAATATACACACACAGAAATTTTGTTCTGCGTGCACATAGTGAACAACAAACACCAACAGTTTCGATACATGCAACCGTTCTAGAATTTAGAGCGGTATTAGATGCAAAATAAAGTCCTTTCCATGCATGAACTAGTTTATTAACATACAAAAACCAAAGTGTTAAAACTCAATTGTACAAAAATACGTTGCTATTAGTCTAGGTGATGCGCGGTGATTAAGGAACAGAAACTAGTATCCTTATGTGCCTATTATAAATTGCAAAATGAAAATATACTTCGGGACCCTAGATAATGGTTAGGAACTTACCTGCAATAGTAAGTGACACTTGATCCAGATTAAGATGACCTTCAAAACCATCATGTTCACCCTTGCGTAGCAAAGAAAAAGCTGAAATTGCCAAGTCTATGTTCTTTTTTCTTTCAAAGCGGTTGATCGACAACAAATTCAGCCTGATGAAGAAAAAGGAAGAGGGAAGAGAAACACTTGTTACTCTAAAAAAGACGATTTAAACAAACACTTCCCAGGATTTAAATAATCCTATAAGATCCCAAGAATTAAAGACCTAAAAAAGGTTTACAAACGTGTACTTACTTGGAGGATTTAGGCTCTTCAAACTGATCCACATTCACTGCAGGGTAGAGGACAGCAGGTTGAATTCCTCGGGCATCAAGATGCTTGAATGTCTTTGCGAAAGTTGAGGCCGTAAATTTGCTATTAACAAGAATCAAATCTGCCATTCCTGCACTCCTAAAAACCAAAGGGATAAGATAAGGAGGATATAAATAGTGAAAAAGAAGACGTGAAAGCCAGTTGACATGGATGAGTCAATGCAAGAATATTGAATTGGAGTATCGGACCAGTTGTCATTTCTTCTACAAAGTCAATGGGTTTCCTGTAAATCCTCCTTAGAAGAGTTGTGTGCTGAGCCAGCAACAAGTCTGGAAAATGACAATAGAAGACAACCTGAAAATAAAAACAAACTCATAAAACAACAATAATAACACCAAAGACCAAGATAAAAAATCACATAAACCAGGCAAGCATACCTTGGTCGATTTTTTGAGTTTCAGTAGAGGGATGACAGCAGAAACCTGATCTACTAGGATTACATCGAATGATGGCCACATGACCAATACGCAGAGTGCAACGAAAAGGCATCGCAGATAAGCACACAAAGCATGAAATCGGTAAAAAATATGTCGAGGCAGAAAAGCACCATACACTGTAACTGGAAAGGTACCTGTAAAATTAATTAACGGACAATTAAGAATTCTCTGCAATATTATTCATAAGATAAAAGGAGTACACTTCACAGATCTTTGCAATAGAGTATTCGAAAAGAAAATAGAATAATAAGAAAAACTGGCTGCAAAAGTTATTTCAACTAATTAAACCCCTTCCATTCTTACTACTGCACGTTGTCTTTTAATGGTTTCCCATTACCTACTTTTCATGTGGTGTTGAACCAAGTTGGCTTTCAAACTTATTTTTCCTAGGTCATCATGCATCCAAACAAGTATGCTCCTTCATCCGACCCTTTTATAAGTTCTTTTTTTGTTTAGGCTGCTTACGCCAATCAGCCATTATCACTCATGTCCAGATATAACTAAATGTATCTACTGGACTGGAAATGCATCATGTACACTACCACAGTGAAGTTACTAGTAGTTAGATCAAAAGCATAAAATGAAACATACCCGAAACAGTCTCCTCAAAACATCGGTTTTTGTCGTGGTGTGAGGTAAAGACGTGAACTTTATGCCCATGCGATGCCAGTTCAACGGCCGCATCGACAATTAATCGTTCAGCTCCACCTAAGAAGAGCAAAACAAAGTCAACAAGGAGTAATTTATAAAATAACATAGAAGCTTTCTTTAGGCCAAACCAAATTCATACTTGGACACATTAAGTACAAGCCAGTTAATGGAATCCCTATACATTTCAACCTATTACTCCCATCAACTGACGAATACAATCGCGAACGAAATGATAACAGACTTAAGCCCACAAAAAAGATCAAATCTTTTAGCATTATAAAGCTTAAACTTTTTAAATGCCATATATGTTATTCTCTTGTTTGTTGGTTAATGTCTTTTTCTTTTTTTTTTTTTTTTTCTTTTTAATCTTCTGTGGTTTTCAACAGAAGATCAAAATGGTTTCTTGAACTTAGGCAAGGCAACCAAACAGAGGATAATACCCAAATTCGAAGGCAATTCACACCGTTGAGAAACTAAAACAGCTAAGTAAATCCAAAGATCCACGTTTTTCGTCTTAGTTCGCATATTTATTTATTAAGAAGAGAAATACAATAAAATAAAATAAAGGGGAAATTACGAAAAACAAAAAGAAAAAAGACGAGGATAACATATTTACCAATACCAAGATCGGGATGAATTACGGCGATGTTTAACTTAGAGCTGGGCTTGTTGGCCATCTTGTATTTTCCCTTCTCCTTTTGACAGAATTATTTCAGATTAACATTAAATTAGGGTTTTTCCAAAGATTAGGATGCTAACTCCTTCAGATCAAACTCAATACCTGCTGGGCTCAGAGACGACCACCGTGGACGGCTGCTGCTGAGCTCGCGACGGCGCGTAGAAGGCGATACTTGAAACCAAAAATT
>JAFMPE010128131.1:3815-14236 GCA_024759925.1 Ficus religiosa
AGAAGTCTATCTCTACATAAAGATCAAATTCTGCAAGTATATGTATGCATGATACTTTACACTGTCACTATTATTATAATTATTATTATTATTATTATTATTATTCCGTTTTTGTTTTGGTTAATATTTTGTTTTTCACATGTAAGCCTATTTTCATCTAAAACTGATGTCCTTTACCAATTGGTTTACTTAGTGCTAACGATTTTATTTTTTATTAAATGTATGATTATATATTTATGTATATATATTTCAAGAAATGATATCCTAATCAACGACAAGTTCAAGGGGTGCGAAAAAGTATTATTCCTTTATTATTTTTTATTATCCATATTAAGAGGTCGGCTTTTTACATTCTAGGGTTGAAGTAAAAAAAAGGCAAACAAGGCTTGCAAATGGAGCAATGTTGATGCCTAGCTTGGATCATACACAACCCTAACATACCAAGGTAAATAATAATTAAAAAAAAAAAAAACGGCTCACAACATATTCGCGTAACCTTGAAGTTATAGTACCATCCTAAAATTATCAGGGTGATTTATAAGCTTAACCTTGAACTTATAGTACTATCCTAAAATTATTAGGGTGATTCGTAAGATTACGCCTTATAGAGCACATTTAATTATAATAGTTTTAATTTTTTGACCTTTAATTAGAAAATTAAATATAGAGGGTTAACATATATATAGCAAAAACATTACGAGACGACAATATATATATATATATATATACAAACGTGTCTATTAATTGAAAGGTTGTTTTCACAATTTCTCAAATTACTGACATTGAGTAATTAAACTGTAATAAAAATGTTATGTCAGCCGCATAAGTAGAATTATTTATCATATTAGACATTTAAGATCATTTCCAATGTTTATATTCATGTTTAATTTATATTTATTATAGAAAAGTATGAAAATAGCATACCCAAAATTTGTATTCCAATATGTAATGCAATTTCTAATATGATATCTATATTTTGGAATCATCATTAAAACTTTGAAATTCGTAAAAGTAAAATCTTAATAATAAATAATTTTAAAATGAAAAAACTAATATGAAGAAAAATTTAATCAGACACAAATTGACATAGTCAAATGCTAAATTTATCATTGGTTATACTTGGTGAGAAATTTGCTACTATTTTGTGGTAGTTGTTTATTTAGTTTGCTTTTGGTTGTGTTAAGACTCGTTTTGCTTTAGGTTTGTAAACTATTTTTATTTTCTTTTTTCAATAATGTTTTTGCTGTTTAGAAAAAAAAACAAAAAGAAGAAGCGGGGCATAAAGACTTTTTTGTTTGTTATAGCATGTTGGGACCATTACAAGCCTAGTTAGTGTTCGACAATTAATTTTATGTGATATTTTGGCAATAAAATTACAGTTTTTCAAACATAAATTAACAGGCAAATTCCACCTGTCACTCTTTTTTGGGCCAAATAGTTAACTTCTACTTTTTGTTCCAATATTTTCATTTAAAAAAAAAATTAGTTGTGTAGCACGCGTTTCGTATGAGTGGAATAGACAAGTAAAAAAAAAAAAATCCCACGTGAAACATTAAGAAGAAGAAGATTAAAAACAATAGAGAAAGGCAAGCAAAATGGAGATGAGCAGGTGGAAGAGAACGTGGAAGAGGGGAAAGAAAGAAGAAGCTAACGAAATGGTTTGGGAAAAGCAGAGAAAGAAGTACCACATGATTGTAGAGGAGACGAAATGATGATAAACATATTTGGTAATTTTGCTTCAGAATGTGTAATTTTGATATTTTAAATTCTCATTTAGTGAAAAAGCACTATTATTAATTAATGTAATTAATTTTTTTTTACTGGTGATTTATCTTTTTAACTTTTTCATCTTAATATGCTTTGTTACTCAATAAATTTTGGAATTATTTTTAAAAAAACTGTTTAGGGATACCATCGGTGCTTAACATCACTATTAATAGAAAATGAATTATATTTATGGGTGGTTTCATCTCGTAAAATCCACATTCTGTTAGTGGATAGTGCTCAACACCACTAATTCTCTTTAACATAGTTGTTTATGGCAGTTTACATCGATTATAATAGATTGATAGATTGATGGATTGATGACAACTATTTTTATTGTCAGATTTGCTAACTAGCTAGCTTCTTCCTCTGTAGAACAGCTACTTGTGTTCCACCTTCTTTCTTTCTCAAAAGAAAGCAAGAATCAAGCTAACACACTTTAGTCGTTAACGTTCTTGATTTTTCTAAAGTAAAAGGCGAAAGGAGTGGAAGGAAACAGCGAAAACAAAGAAATAAAACATGAAAAATAAACTATATCCTGCAACTATGTACTTATTCTATTTTTATGGTGTTTGTGAATCACGAGCATTCTCTGTCTTGCCTTTTGTAAACACACATGCCAAAGTACGCCGTTGGAGCTAACACAAATGGGTGAGAAGAGATGTTTCAGTCGGAGTTTTCAGATTTAAATTGAAGAATGTTTTTATTATTATTATTATTATTTTTTAACAAATGTGAACGAGGAAAAAAGCAAAAAGCATATGCCAAAGTACATGTTGTAAACCCAATGAGTAATTACTTGATAAGTGAAAGTAGGAGTACCACTCTATATATAAGCTCAAGGTTGGCCAAACATGACCAAACCGACTCATCAACTTTATTTTTAAGATACACATTCAACATTAATTATGAATCCTTTAGAGGCGAACAAAAACCAAAATTCATCCGATGTGCAAGAGGAATTGGCTGAATTCGACAGCCTATTCCAAGCTGTGATGGAGAACAACTGGGAGGAGGTCGTGACCGCATACAAGAATAGCCCTAGAGCTCGAAAGGCGAACCTAATAAGCAAGTCGGAAGACACCGCGTTACACATCGCTGTGTCGAACGGGCAAACAGAGAATGCCCTAAAATTGGTGAATATATACGATTCACGAAGATGCGCTGGTGAAAATTCTAAATGCGAAAGGAAATAAACATGCCGCTTCATTTAGCCGCCAGGCTTGGGAACCTCAAAATCTGTGAGAAAATGGTCACCAAAAATCCCAAACTGATGGGCGTTCGCAACAAGGATGGAAAGGCCCCAATCTTCTTGGCAGCTCGTCATGGCCAGCCAGAAATTTTCTTTTACTTGCATGAGAAGTTCGAGATATATGGCGAATATTTATAGAGTGATAATGGGGATACCATTCTTCACGTTGCCATATCTGGTGAATGTTTCAGTAAGTACCAACAAAAACCTGACACTTCTTCATGAATATAGTTTCTATCTTGTTTCGAGCACATTTTCTTATCTTTAAACTAAATACAGACATAGAAAATTAACAAAAATGCTTCTTAGCTTGTTTGGATTGAATTCTTTTTCTTTTTGTTTTCTTTTTTAAATGTTTCATGCTTTTGTTTAAAAGCATATAGACAATGGAGAAGCCGGGAGATTTTCTGAAGATTTTTGCTAATTTAACCGAGTACAATAAATATATATCAAATTTTTAAAAAAACTTTTTTTCAGTACCATTTTGTAATTTTAGAGAGAAAAAAAATAAATAAATAGCAGTCTTCCATTGAGGTAAAATAACAGGATTTTAAAATGTTTGAAGTAAATAGCAATAAAAAAACAAATTTATTATGTAAATAATCTATTTATTAGAAAATAAATTAGCTATTTACGTAGTAATTCTTCTTCTTCTTCTTCTTCTTCTTCTTTTTTTTTTTTTTTTTTTTTTTTTTTTTTACCAAGCTAGAGCAATTGCTATTTATTTGAAATAATTTAAAATCTTGCTATTTACTTCAATTATTTTTGCAAAAAAAAAAAAAAAAAAAACTATTTACTATAATTTTATTGTTTTAATGCTAAAAGATACTTTAATTCTGCTTGGTTAATTATTTATTTTTGGTGACCTTCAGTCCCTAGTTCAATTAGCAAGTTTAGCTAATAATGATTGTTTAGGGCTTCCATATATTGCAATTTTTTGTTTCATTTGGTTTGAGTTGTATTTTAATGACATCATCATTTTACTTTGCTTCTTCTAATTTAAGCATTTTAGGTATATTCGTCATTAAAAATAAGGCTTGATTAATTAGTATTTTATTCTGTATTTTTTAAGAGTTTTTTTTTTTTTTTTTTTTTTTTTTTTTTTTTTTTTAATAGGTATGGCAATGCAGATAATGGAGTAGCACAAAAATTTAGTTGACGCTATGAATGAGTACGGTTTAACTCCACTTCATGTTCTGGCCAACAAGCCGAATGCATTCAAAAGCAGCACTCAACTTGGAACTTCTGACCGTTTTATATATTACTGTATGATTTTCTTTAATTTCCTACTCTATCTTTTTGCATTTTTCATACTTTATATGTTTTAGCACCCTTTTTTTAAGCTATGTTCAGAGAAACAAACTAAATGTCTGCAACAAAAAAAAAAAAAAAAAAAAGTTAAAAATAAAAATGAAACTGTGCGTACAAATTCATCTTATTTAATTTTATAAACAAATTGAGAGGATGAATAAAACCCCAGCCTTCTCAAATTGGTGCCAGCTCTACGACAGGCTGGTATTTGGGATCCGAAGTCTTAGGTCGAAACCTAAAATGTTTTCTTTTAAATTAATAAAGTGGGAGGCAATAAGATCTGGTGATATTGTACATAATATATATATATATATATATATATATTTGTTAATGATTATGAACAAAATGCAATTTTCGAGGCTGGTTGTGTTGAATTTTTAAAATGTCTATGGCATGATTATCAATCGAGTATCATTGATGATCTCCAACAATGCTCATGAAAATAAGGAGAACTTTAGAATCTTAGACTGATTTTCGTTAATTATTTTGAGACAAACACTGAATAAACATGAATAATAAAGATTTTATGCAAAAAAAACTATAGCTTAGCTCATACATATATTCTATAAGGTTGCTCCTTTTGAAGTCTTTCTTTTCGTATTTATTAAGCTTTGGAAAGTAATTGCTTTTTCACTACTACTTCAGTCTTTGATCTTTCATGGATTTATGAGTCTTTTTTCTTTTTTCTTCTTTTTTTAATGAAATTTAGTTTCAGTATTTACAATAATTAGTTTGTGTTGTTCTCATTCTCGTGTTTATATATATATATATATATATATATATACACGTATATTTATATATTCTTAAGACATGATTCATTGTCGTCAACTCCCGATTGTAGGTTTGTTTGTGGACAATGAGACGACAAAGGAGGAAGTTGTATCTCATGCCAAAAAAAAGATTGAGAAGTACATAAAACACGTTGGCAGAGAAGACGGTGAAATTGGAGATTATCCAAAAAACTACGAGACGTGCATGAACTTCATCCATTTTTTGCTTAATAAATTTTGTCTAGTCTTAAGTGGGTGAATTAGTGAGCTTTATATCAATTTTTATGGATTAATTTCCAATTTCTAAATCCTAATTATACTTACTAGAACTTCTCCTTCGATCTAATTTTGCAGTGAGATATCTCATACCTACAATAATTAAGACTTGGATAGTATGTCAGTAGAACAAACTGCTCAAGAGCTGTACTCCCTACCTTCGAGTGCTTAAGAAAAGAAAGAAGGGTAACCCTGATGATGAAGAGAATGCCCAGCGAACAAGTAGCTCTGAGCAATTAGGTAATAACAACATTTATTTACACAAACCCTCGTGATAACTCGTGAATCCTACAACAGTACTATGTAAACCTTCGAGTTGAGAAGGGCTAGGGTTAGAGTTAGAGTTAGGATAGGCGAGACCTAAAAAATGCCGACTTGTTGAGATGCATGTGTTACGTCTTCTTGAAGTTAGTTGTTCTTTCTCAGTTGGAAGAAAAATTCTACATAAGTTCAGTGAGAAAGAATATTCTATTTTAAGAAGAAGAAAAAACCCTAGTAACTCACCTGTTTGATGATGTCATATAAATTATTGCAGGGCTGGCTGAAGGGCCGTCTTCGACAACTTTGGGTTCAAATCAATTAAGAAAAGATAATGAACAAGCTGCTGCAAGTAGCACATCTGTTAAGCGATCCACTATCATACCAAAAATTTTCCACTATTACTGGATTTTTTCATCTCTTTGTGGTCTGTAATTTCTATATCTAGTAATCAATTATAATGATGGGTTTCATTTTTGTCAATTTGCAATTAGCTCCAATATCAGTTATCTCATATTTCTAATCCTATATATTTAATTGCCATCAAATATTATATAGATATAGATATAGATATAGATATAGATATGTATGCATGTAGTAGTGCATATATAGATATAAAAATATACCCTTATGATGGATAGATTTTCTAGGAAATAATTTTTAGAGCGAAAAAACTAACAATGCTTAATATCAAGTAATAATTTAATTAAAGATGAGTTTACGTGCCTCTGTATCATTTAGATATGTAGTACCTACGGGGTGCAATGTAGCTTTTTTACAAAACTAATTGAAGTAAATAGTAAGCTTTTAAAATATTTGAAGAGCTAGCAAATTTACCAAGTAAATGAAAAATTTGTAAAGTAAATAACATATTTACGTAAATGATCATTTACCTGATAAATTTAACGTAAAAAAATAATTTTCTTGGTACACCCCTTACCTACTACAAATACTTTAAAACCGCTATTTACTTTAACTATATTTTCTAAAAACTGCTGTTTACTTCTTTCTTGTCAGTGTCAGGAATTAAGGAAAAATGTATCAAATATAATGTAACACGTGTTTTGAATGGGAATTGATCCTGACAAATAGAAATCTTTTGTTACAGTATCATTTATCGAATTATTATTATTATTTTGGATAGAAACAATATATAAAATGTTTCAATCCTTTCCATATTTTTGTCCAAATGCATTTCTCAATATCGTACAGCTACGGGCCAAGAGAAGACTGAAAACACCATCGAGGAGAACAAACAATCCATGTAAGGGAATTGCTTCTCTAAATTTTGTAAGACACAGGTCATTTTTTAAATTAAAAAAAAGAAAGATGTTAATTTCCACTCGAGAAATATGTATGTGTATACATAATATATAAACTGAAAGTGAGATCGATCCCAAGCCATTAGACCTAAGAGCCTTTAAATATACAACGCCTGTCATTGAATACTAATATTTGATAATCCAATATTTAATTTAATTATGCATAATTATTTAAGGTTTTACCCTGGGTCAAGTAGTCCTAATTCAGGATGTTATAATTCATGTGGGACAGGGATGGGTATGCTTTTTTCACTTCCCGTCCCTGTCCGCATCTCCATCTCACGAAAAAAAAAACACTGAGAAAATTATTTTCCTTTTTTTTTTAATTCATTATGTCTGCATCCAAGAAAATAAAGGTATATCTCTGTTGTTGGGGTGAGGCAGGGGTATTTCTCATTCCCCCCCTACTTGAGTCGGAAAAAATATTAGTGCCCATATCCGTCACCTCCTCATTTAATAGATTCCTGTCTCAAGAGAGAAATGACATCTCTTAATCATTATGATCAATTGATGTTATTAAAATTATGGTTAATTAATTTTTCTTTCTTATCAAGAATCACATATGCAAAAGCTTCTATATTCTTTTCTTTTCTTTTTTTTTTTTTTTTTTTTTGCTGAAAAGCTTCTATTCACTATTTTATTATAATAATGTTTTTAATAAAAACCTTTATTTTAAGGTGTGGAGGAAGTAGATAAGGACAAGAACAGAAAGAGATTATTTCCACCCAATTATGACTCAATCGTGCTCTTTGTACATTTGTGTACCATCAAATTCTTCTTAATATATAAATTTATACCCTTTTTCGGTCAATGCTTAATTTATATATTAAAATTTCCAAATTACCCTTAATCAAAGACTACAATTATGTATTATTTGCATTCCTATACCATGCATTTTGTTTTTATTTAAAACGTACACAATATACTTTAAAATTTTATCTTTTATTATTAGATTACATTTAGTACATAAATCTATACATTTTCTCGATCAATGCTTAATTTGTACATTTAAAATATCCAAAATACCCTTGAATTAAAATTTAAAATAATTACAACATCCGTTAGAATTAATTGTGATTAATTATACTAAACTACATTAAATAGTGTGATAAAATTTGTTTTAAAATAATTAAACTGCATTTAAAATTTTGATTTAAAGGTTTTTTAAGTATTTTTAAAAATTACTTTTTTGCCCCTTAACGTTTCTAAAATTATCAAAATACCCTTGACTGGTAAACCGAACCTTTTTACTGGTCAATTGGACTTATGCAAGTATGATAAACTGCATTCTGCAGCCGATATTCCCTGGAGCCCTATTTCAGTTAAGTCTTTCATAATAATTCTGGTTTTACTAGAAGTATTCACAAAAGTTCAAAAAAAAAAAAATGTTATCACAAATTTTACTTTTTTAATACATGAAATAAGTAACCGAACATTGGCAGAGCTTCATTAATTTCATGAAAGAAAGGAAAAGAAAAAGAATTGTAGCATAGGTAATTTTTAAAAAATATATAAATTAAATAATATGTTTTAAAATATTTAAAGCAAATGACAAATTTATTACTCAGTAATTTATTTATTAGGTAAATAATTTTTACTTCTTCGTAAATAAATAATGTAATGTAAATATATCTTGTGTTTAAACTATTTTTGACGGTTTATGTAGTTGATGAAGCTCTTTTGTGGTGGTCGTGCTGACGTGGAAGGTAGGTGTTTGTTAGGTTGGTCTAGCTAGTTCGTAGTTGGTGTTTGATAGAATGTACTGCTGGAGGTACTGTGAGCTACATTGGGGGTCAAACACCCAAACAACCAATAGGTGTGTTTGAAATGCTCTGTCTTGTAAGCCACAATGTTGACCCTGGTTGGGATGAGCTAGACTTGGATGACATGAGGAAGATAATTCCGAGGCCGACACCCGTTGTGATTCGGACACGTTTGGATGAAGATTTCTCAATAAAGGAGATATTGAGATGAGCACATCACGTGGTAGAGGAACATGAATGGCTTTTGTGGAAAGATGTTGTCTTTGGTGAATGGAAGCTTTGGCTAAGTACGATTGTTTGCTTATGTGGTCTTGTTATGTGGAGTTACTGAAGTCTGAAATGTAGAGTTCCTATAAGGATGATTTTGTACTACAGGTGCGTCGTCAATTGAGTCACCTAGTTAGAGAGGGCCTTCTCTCTTGGCTGAGTAAGTTGAGTGAAGGGTAATGTAGATGGTTGCTGGTAGTTCTAAGAGCGTTGATTGATGTATTCTTAGAGTAGGAATGAAGGTGATTGCACACTTGAGGATGTCTATTCCAGAGACTATCAGCCGTTGGAGCTATCACCGAAAGTTATGATGAATTAGAGAGGGTCCCCTCTCTTGGCCATTTCTTGTTAGTGATGAATGGCAAGGGAAATGCTACTCTTATGATGGTGGCTGTGATGGTTTCGTGCTTTAAGTGAGCCTCATCAGGATGTCACCTAACTAGACAGGGTCTCTTATCTTGACCATGAATGGTGAGTGAAAAGTAAAGAGATAGCTACCGGTAGTAATGAAAAGTAAGGATTTTTTATGGATCTGATGGCTTATTCTGGAGTACAAATAGTGGGATATTTATAGGTTGATCATGAGTTTGATAGTAACTAAATGCTTCTAGTTTGGTTGAAAGACTTTCCGCTTGAAGATCATAGTTGGGGAGTCTTTTTGGCCATAGTTGCTTAGTTTTCCAAATACGGTAAGCTCTAGAAGGTGGAGAAATTTCCTTCTGTGTGGTTTGAATCCGATCAAAGTGATTTTCTAAGTAAGTGACACCTAGGAAAGGTAGTTGGGTGGCTATTTGCCACCTGAAGATGACGTTTTAGGTGATTTGGAGGTGAAGAAAGATTTTAGCAGGGGAAGTTTTACCTAAATAGTGAATAATTAATTCTTGGAGCTACAAGACTTGAAATTCTCATCTGAAGGGGGAGATATGATATTATAGGAGTATTCTAAGGGTATTCGATGGGTTTAATGGGATTATTTAGAGTTTTTTTGGACTAATGAAATTATGCTAAGTTTTCTTGCAATATTTTAAGTTTCCCCACAAATCAAATTATTCTAATTCCTCATAGATTTAAAGTCTCTCAAGTCAGTTTTCACTTAAAAAAAAAAAAATGTCTCAAGTAAGCCAAAAGTCTAATTAGGCTAAATAAATGGGCTCGTTAATGTTCCTAGACCTTTAAACCCACAGCCCACTCAAAGATCTCCAAAGTGTAGTTTGGGTCCACATATCACTTTTGACCAATTCCACTTGCAATAAAATTCTTTCTATGTTGATCTTAAAACTGCTATTTCTCTCTCGCTATACTGATAAGACTGTTGGACTTTTGTGTAAGGTGATTTGACAACATGACTTTAATCAATCGGGCACATTTACTATTCATCCTTTGAATAAAGTAACGTGACTTTATACTATGTGACAAATTAAACTTTATAATTGTCACA
>JAFMPE010128143.1:4242-14663 GCA_024759925.1 Ficus religiosa
CATGGCTCTTATCATCTTCTTAGCCCCTCTCGAATGGTCGGCATAAATCAGTTTTAATTGTGTGTGTTTCTATTTCCCTTTCTCCTCTTCTTTTTCTATGTTCTAATTAATGAGCTTGTGTAATATGTACTAGTTTTGGTACATATATATGTTCCAATATTTATGTTGATTTTTAAGTTTCATACTTAATTAGATCATAGAATTAATGTCATGTAAATTGTACAAGAGGCCTGGCAAGGCTCTATGAGTAAAATACAAGATCTAGATACATATACACAAATATATGTCTTAGATTTTGTATAATATACCGTCTGTTATAGATCGAATATATATTTCCCTGTTGGTTGTTGTAAAGAGAATTTTCTACCCCGTCCAATCAATTCACCTCGTATATACAAACTTTTGCTAGTTTAGTCTTGGCCGATTGACGTGTACCTTTTTCTTTTTTCTTTTTTCTTTTTTTTTTTTGTTTTTTTGTTTTTTTTGGTGTGATGTACGCTTGTATTATTAAAGGCCCTATTTTTAACAGGTAAATATTAGTAGGTGGTTGATGTTGATTAATTATTATTTGTTAAATATATGCTCAACTAACCATTCAAGTTGTTGTCATGAATCTAGCTAAATCTTATGTCCCCACGAATAGATGTTTTAGCCAAAAAAAAAAAAAAAAAGGAAAAAAACACGGTTGGATAAGGCTTTTTTTTTTTTTTTAAGGTACTAAAAAGTCTACCAGGCAAGGCTTGTTTTTTCTAATAATAAGGTTTTATCACTAAATGCATCAAGTACGTGTTTGGCACCTTTGTTGAAGTTGAAAAAACTCAACTTAGTTTTTGTTATTTTCTAAAAACTCAACTCAGTTTCATTATTTATAGTTCTAACTATAACTTAAAAACTCAAATTTTAAAAATTTATAAATTCTATTAGATATATGTTTTTTAAATTATATAAAATCTCGAGACAAACGAAACAAGATTTATATTGATATTTCTTTTGAAAACATAATTTTTACATTTTTTAACTCCGATAAACCAAATGCCCAACTCAATTTTAACTCAACTTCAACTCAAAGTTTTTAACTCAAACGACTGCCTTAAATACATGTTTAAGTTAACAAGAGATAAGCCTTAACACTTAAAAATTTTAAAATGATCATTCAACACTCAAATTTTTTTATCATTAACCTATCATGATATTATCGTTTGGCTTTTTCAAGGCCACCTCACTCGATGGCGACTGTTTGATAAGGTTAAGTTTATTATTAATTAGTCATGCATGTTGAGATGAGATGAGATAAAATGTAAATTAGGCTTCCTTTTTGGGTGGGGACGGCTAATTAAATTCCCAAGTTTGATTTTTTTCCCCCTGAGCAACAGAACAAATAAACGAGAGCTATAAAAACAAAAGTAGTTGCTTTAGTTACTTTTGGGACAAAGAAAAAAAAATCTTTTAATTAATCTTTTCCTTTTTTTTTTTTTTTTTGGTTGCTGTCGCTGGAATAACCTTTTATTTGTTTGTTGTATTATCAATCGCTTTGGCATACTGTTGGGGATAAGAAGAAGATAAAAAGTACCAATAATTATTGTGTATTTAGATTCTACACTCAATTTTAGTCATCACCACTAGCGTCATTAATCAGAATAATATCCAAATTAATGAAATACTCCTATCGTCCAAAAAAAAAAAAAATCCAACATACCAAGATATCATACTTTGAACAAATCAATGTCTGATTAGTTTGTTCTTTTTTTTTTTTTTTAAATTGAGGATGAGGATAGTTTGTTTTTTTTTTTTTTTTTTAATTAAGAGTGAAGGATTTGAACTTTTCACCTTATAGTAAAATCATATGTGAAATTATCATTAGATTTTACTTGCAATCACTAATGAGTTTATTCTTAATCGCTCACATAACCAAAAACCTAGGATTAATTAGGATAGAGAAATTGTTGGGAAGAAGTTATAAAGTGTATATATCTATAAACTATATAGAAAGGACTAAACTTTCTTTTGTTCAAGGCATTTTCATCCAAAATGGTTTGTTTTGGGACCAAAATGTTTTGAATTTAATTTTTAGTCCGTCAATTTCTTTTTTTTTTCTTTTTTTTTTTTTTGTTTTCTGCCTTTTTTTTTTTGACAAGTTAGTCCCTATTTGTATTGGTCAATTATTTTTATTTTAGTCCTTTTATCTTTTTTAGTATTTTTTTTTTCATGCCTCTCTCTCTTTTTTTTTTTTTCAAATCTTTTTTTTCCCTGTTTGTGTGTCATTTTTTTAATTTATTATTTTAATTTTTTTTATATACATAAATTTTTTTAAATATATCTAATATATGCATACCACATGCTTTAAAATAAGAGCTACAATTTTCTTGGCGGCTTTTGTTACCATCAAATTCAGCCGTCGTTTGATGAGTTTTTGGAAGGATGAGCAATCCTTGTTTATTAGTCAACCACTTTGGTTTATCCAAAAAAAAAAATAATAATAATAAAACTTTGTGCTATCCCTTAAAAAACAAAAACAAAAAAAAAAAAAAAAAAAAAAAAAAAAAGATTCCTCTGTGGTAGTGGGTGGAGCCCACTTTTGATGCGTAATTTTTCTTGCAATTTGCAATAAATAGTGGCTTACATTCAAAATTTTTCTTGGCCAATACCAAGATGCCAAACGCATGAGAAATTGATGAAACTAGGCAAGGAAAAAATAAAAATAAAAATAAAAACTTCTCTTTCAATTATTTAGGCATTTCTTCTTGTTGATCTTTTGCTGTTATGTGTTTAATTAACTATTTATATTCCGCGTTGAAAACTCATCAAAATGCATTGCCAATCGCATTCCACAATGATGAAGATTTTTTTTTTCTTGGGGTTTTTTTTCCTATAATACATGACAATAATTTAGTATTTTTGTATGGGCGTCTTCAACAAATATTCTCTAGTTTTTAATTAGCAATAAAAGCAATCGGACCCCTTTGCATAAGTCATGCTCATACCAACTTTGTAGCTATAAATGTATTGCGCTTGTATGCATTTCCTTCCAATAAGATACGTCATTTTTTTTTTCCTTGGAACATATAAAATTTTTTAAAATAACACTAATGTTGAAAATATATAAGTTTTAACAATAATATGAGATAACTAAAATTTTTATATTGAGTTTGAAACAATAATAAATGTCATGTTTAAATATGTAAATATGGATCAGATTAAACGAGCCATCAGTGACAGGTCTCTTTAACCCGAGTGCTGGCCTAGCTTGACCTAAGTCAAGGTCCAAGCTAGGCTTAACTTTTCAGGCCCCATAATGACTATTTGAATCGGCTTGTCTGGACAAGTTGGCCTAGCCCGCCTATTAAAAAAAATATTTTTTTATTATCGGCTCATAATTTTGTTTTTTAATTTTATTAGATTTTTTTTATTTAGTTTGTTTTTGATTCGTCGGTTAGAGATGAAATTTTTAAGTTGAAATTAATTGACTTTTCAAAAACTAGTTATAAATTTTGTTGACTTTTCAGAAAAGACAAAAACTAAGATGAAAAAGTAAGTTGGAGTTAAATTTAAATGTCAAATGAAGCATTAGTTTCTTATCAATCACTGTCATTAAAAAAAAAAAAACTAAGTCAAATTAAAACTTAGACTTAACCACTGAAAAACTTAAAAATTCAAGTTTTAATTTTATTTGTTATTTTTTCTATATTAATCATTTTAAAGAAAACTAACTAAAAAAACACACACACACACACACAACTACACATGTCCTTTTTTGCACCAGGCATGGCAAAATATCAAGTATGGCCAGGCTCGTTTAACCATGTGTTTAGTGCACGGATTGGAATTGAGTTTATTTAGATTGGAATTAAGTTGAATTGAATTGTGTGTTTGGTGAATCATTTGAATTTTTGAGTTAAGGGTAAAAACTTGAAATGTGTTCGAAAAAAAAATCAATATTAAACTTGTTTTATTCGTCTCGAAATTCTATGCAATTTTAAAAAATATATATTCCTTTTGAGCTTGTATATGCAAAGTAATATACTTTTAAAGTTCGAGTTATAAAGTTGTAATAGTAACTATGAATAGTGAAAGTTTGTAATTTTTAGTAAATACAAAATATTGTGGTTCAAACCGTATTGAACCAAACAAGCCATAATTCTTGCATTAGCACTATGGGTAAATGGGATGGGCTAAGCCATCATGATCAAATGGTGGGCCAAGCCTGGCCCGTTACTCTATTTTTTGCCAGTTTGGGTCGGGTCGGGTTGGGTCAGCCACCCGTTTGTTCAGATACTATTGTTATACTTTTTATTTTACATCCTACGTATATAAAAGAGTAGATATGCTCTTTACTTTTCCTCTTTTGTAGTAAAAAACACGAGATTTGGCTGTGTTTTGGAGTTTAGGGAACTATACTCTTTTTGACTGATCTTAACTGTAAGTACATTAATACCAGTTGTTGATTGAAGCTTTTTTTTTTTTTAACATTATTTTACTATCCTAGATGTAAGTAAAGGAGACTGGTTTTTTTTTTTTTTTTCTAATATTTATATCCGGACAAGTTTTAAAATTTGTTAGACCCACTTAAATTAACTTTTGTTTTTTCAACCATTTCTCTCTCTTTCCCTCTCTATAACTACGTCTTTTTTTTTTTTTCCTTCCATTTCTTTCTGTATTTCTTTAAGTTGTAAAGCATATACAAGGAACAAAGGGAAGTAAAACATATATTTTGAGACAACGAGAAACAATATATATAAAGAGTCCTTTACAGTTGAAAATATCTATCTTAAATGATATGTCGTTTAAAATGAAGCTAACCATTTAAATATATTAACAAGGAGGTAACATTTCTGTTGTTTTGCTACAAAAAAACTTTTTGGTTATTTGATAGAAGGTAACCATTTTAGTATACTTCTTAAAACTAACCGAAATAAAAAAATATATTACATACAAAATGAAGAAAATTTTTTTTGGATAGCAAAACCGAATAAAAGTGAGATCAAGATCAAATTAAAGAAAAATTAAAAAATAATAACTATATCAAAAGAGTGGATATGTATTTACTATTCAGTTTTTGTAGTCAAATACACATCGTTTTGGTGTTTCTTTCCCCCTTTTTTTCTTTTCTTTTTTTTTTTTTTTTTAATGTTATCCTTTTCTTGACAGTTGCTTCATGCTTTGCCTCCCACATACTGTCGCAAGTATTTTGGGACTTGAGCATAAAAAAGACCAAAATTTTAATATATTACAAAATTGTCAATGTAGTAAACAAAATACTAATATAGTTATATGATAAAATGTAAATTATTGACTTAAATTATTATTTTTTAAGAAAAATAAAATACGATGTATGTTATAAAAATCTCAATTACAATTCAATATATACTTTTTTTTTTTTTTTTGTCTTTGATATGTATTCTCATGACACTGTACCCTCTCTTTTTGGGTTGGGGGGGTGCTGGGGACCACTAACTTTTTTTTTTTGAAATTTTAATATAGTGTTTTAATTAAAAAAAAATTAGTATGTGTATTGATAAGTCTTAGCTCCTCATAAATTAAGAGTTTTTTTATATTTTATTGGGTAAATAATTTATGTTATGTTTGGTAACAAAGTTTCACTTCAACTAAATTATATTTTTTTCATTTCAATTTTTATCTTTTTCTGAAAAGTCAACAAAATTTATAATTATTTTTTAAAAAGTCAACTCAACTCAAACTTTAAAATTTTAACTCAACTCAAACTCAACTCATTCAGCAAACACAGGTTTAAATTTTAAAAAATAAAGCATTTTTATTAAATTCATATACGTTAATGGACCTAATGACTTGACTTAAAATCTGAATCTAAACAACAGTTTTAATCGTCTAATATTTTAAAAGATTGACTCATTTTAACTAAAAACTTCCAAAGGAAGTCAACTTTTCACTTTCCTATTTCACCATTCCCAAACAAATTTGAAAATTTGCTTCGTTGTTTAATGTGTGATTTTTATTTTTTATTTTTGGTTTACTGTACTGAATTTCTTAAGACA
Organism: Ficus religiosa; assembly: GCA_024759925.1. Classification (NCBI taxonomy): domain Eukaryota; kingdom Viridiplantae; phylum Streptophyta; class Magnoliopsida; order Rosales; family Moraceae; genus Ficus; species Ficus religiosa. The sequence continues at coordinate 10,254 of JAFMPE010128143.1, forward strand.
ACTTTGTCTTAGTCTACCAACTCATTCTTCTTCAACTTCTCATTTCCGCTTTAGGTTTGTATTTATTTTCCTTCTTGTTCTGATTCTTTTTTTTTAAATTTAATTGTGATTTTTCTATTTGTTTTAATGTGAAATTGGCAGGCTATGATACTATTGTTTTTTTGATTTTTTTTTTTTTGTTCTTATGTTTTGGTGATAATAGGCTAATTCTGATTAGAAAAGTGGAAATATATCACTAGAAATTAGTGAATTTTATTTTTTATTATGGATTTTAGCTGAGAAAATTAAAAATATTATTATTTAATTCTGGATTTAAATAAAATTTTTATTTTTATTTTTTTAAATTTAGTTTGTGATAAACTTATACTTGCCTTTTTTTATTTTTTTATTTTTTGTGAAGAATTTTGGGCTTATAGGCTCCAACGGTGTTGGTGCCATATATAGAAGATAATTTTTCGAATGATTGCTTGATTGTCTACATTGAAAAGAAAATTACTATAGCGAATCAATTATAGACGAGTCTGCCTCTATAAAAAATCGTCGAACATAACTTATATTTAAGAAAAGAAAATGATATTTTGAGATATATGAATTTAACATAAATGCTCTTTTATTGAGATAATAATGTTATTTACAAATGTTAAAAAAAAAAAATTTAATTTTTACAAGCAATATATTAGACTTGAAGTTTTAAGATGTGAAATTTGAATGGTTATAATATTATAAAAATATTAAGATTAACACTTCAATTTCATGTTCTTTCTTGCATTATTTTTTTTTAATTGCATATAACTAACAGTAACATATAGTCCTATTTAGATATAATACTACGTTTTCATGTGTTCATATATTATGAATTTAATAAATAAAAATTATTATATATATAAATATATATATATATTAGTATAATCTTGATAAAGAAAAAACAAAATTTGATCCACTCTTTAACAAATCCTCGTTCTATCACTGACAAGGCACGCATGCCTTTCATGAACCATGATCAAAGTTTGAAGTCATTTCTGCTTTGTTTACATTTCTTATCCAATTTGCATTCATAATAGGAGATAAATTGTACTTATTTGATTAGCTGACTTTTGAATAAATTAACATATTAACTCACACGCACACACATGTGTCAGATAGGTCAGCAGCAAACGTGAGGTTGACCGGCTAGTGTAATTTGTACAAAGTGTAGGTATGCGATTATATATATATATATATATATATACACGCATTCATACATAAAATGTGTATTTGTATCTACATTATATAAGTACTTTATTTTTGTTTCCTTACATCTTTGGGTTGGTGGGAATACAATAGTTATTGTTATTATTATTAATATTGTTATTGTTGTTTTATCTCAAACCGCCCTGCCCTCCTGATAACCATTGACATTGATGATTCCCTACATGGACCGGCTGCTCGTTTGTTAATCAACAAATCAATAGGTGTTATATGGTACCAAAAGGCGAAGCAAAAGTTTTTTTTTAATTTTTTTTAATTTTTTTTTTTAAGAAATACAAACTATGCATATAATATGTATTGATATTGTTTATAGTACTTCAATATTTTATTATTAAGTAGAATAACTAACTAGTTTATCATGGTTTGCAAGCAAACGAGAGAGCTGTATGAAGGCCCTTTTTCTTGGAAGAGACGAGGACGTGAAGGCTCGCTTTAGATGTTTTAACCCCCATTTGTTTCAATCATTTAAAAATATTCAAGACATCTTATTTGAATTGACCATTCAAATGTGTCTCTAGGAGCAAAAGTTTAAAATGTCGTTCAGATAATATCAAATGATTCATTTGCCTATTTGTTAAGAAGAAAACTAAAATGTTATTCTCTCTTATATTTGCTTCATTTGTGTATATATGCAATAATAACATTTTGATTCTCTTTAATCAAAAACATTTTCACTTTATTCTATCTAATTAAACTTCAAAATGTCATAATTTTTTCATTTCAAATCGATTCAAATAAATCTTTTTTTCTATGCATTCAAACTGAAAAACAACAAAATCCTATCCATATACATTTAAGTTTCCATAGACATTTAAGATTTGTTATATTTATTAGAACTATTTTCAATATCTATTCAAATTCATATTCAAATGCTACGTTCAAGTGTTTTGTTCATATTGCAAACATCTAATTAAAGACCATTTCAAATAATAATAATTCAAATATTTTCATCTTGAAGTGTTGTCATTTAAATGGCTCCGCAAACAGACAAAATTATTGTGACTTTAACTCATACGATGCACATGATAATTTTGAAAATTAAAGTATTATTATTAATATATGTCGTCGTCATCATCATTATTAATGTTATTATTGTTGTTGTTGTTATTATTAGTAGGTGAATAATTTTAGAAATCAGAAAATGCCAATGGAAACGGATGGAACAAATTTCCAAAGTGTCGCATCTAAATGATAGATCACCCTTGCACGCATCATATGTATACTTTTTGATGATGCCAATTGGATACTCTACGATGGAAATTGATGTTACTGGTCTTAGCTTAAACGTTAACAGATAACAATGACAAAAAAATACAATTATTGAGTTGGTTCCTTCAAACAATAAAAAATCTATATATAGTTGAGTTTACTAAGTTATGTACTCCCTGCATGGTTGCTGGTATATATAGTCTATTAAAATCACACCCTTATTTTCAATTTTTATTGTTAAGATCTTCAATTCGAATTCTTTCATCCGGAGTTTTTTTTTTTTTTTTTTTTTTTAATATAGTTTGCATTGAATCCAACGATCCGAGGATGATATATATATATATATATATATTTATATAAATGTATTGTGTAAATCTATGTATAATCAATGTTGTTTCTGCTATTAGATAGTTAATTGATGGTCTTTCATAAATTTCACGTAGAATTAACGTTGCCGGTGACATAAATAGGCCAAGTGTTGTGAATGTTTACACAGCTGTTTATTGAACAAAAGAATAAATTTAAGATAGAAATGACCCTACTTAGCGTAGAATTAATGTATATAGCTATTAATTGTTACGATTAAACAGAAGAAAATTTGAGTGTTGGTGCTTTGAACTTAATTTGCAACTCTCTCTCATGACACATGTTTTTCAACATTGGAAAGTTACGGCTCATAAAGAATATTTAATCTTTTTTAATTTGAAACATCCGTATTTGATTCAATGGATCAACAATAACCAATGGCAGAGGAAGGGGTGCCATGGCCCTAACTTTTTGTGAAATTTTTATATGGTTGGGTTTTTTTTTTTAATTTAAATACATTAGTATATGTATAAATTATTCTTGATCGCGTTAAATTAAGAGTTCTCTATATTTTATTGCACAACAATTTAGATTTTAAAAAATAAAACAGTTTTATTAAATCTATATACATTAGTGAGCCTAGTGCCTTGACCTAAAATCTAAATTTAAACTATAATTTTAATAGTTCAGTATTTAAAAGATTGGCCTATTTTACTAAGTAATATTTTATCTACACATAAACTAAAAGCTTTAAAGGAAGCCAACTCTTCACTTGCCCATTCCATAATTCCCGAACAAATTTAGAAATTTGCTCTGTTGATCAATGTGTGATTTTTATTTTTCTTCAATTTGCTGTACTGGATTTCTTCTTGAGACAACTTTGTCTTGGTCTGTTAATTCATTCTTCTTCAACTTCTTATTTCCGCTTTAGGTCTGTATTTCTTTTTCTCCCTTCTTGTTATGATTCTTTTCTTTTATTTTTTATTTTTTATTTTTTTAATTTGATTGTAATTTTTGTATTTGTCTTAATGTAGAATTGGTGGGTCAAGGTGCTACTGTTTTTTCTGAATTTTTGTTTGTTTGTAAGGTATTGGTGATAATATGCTAATTTTGATTAGAAAATTGGAAATATCTCACTAGAAATTAGTGATTTTTAAATTTTATTGTGAATTTTAACTGAGAAAATTATAAATAGCATTACTTAATATTCTAAATTTAAATACAATTTTATTTTTATTTTTTTCAATTTAGTTTGTGATAAACTTAGACATGACCTTTTTTTTTTTTTTTTTTGGTGAAGAATTTTGGGCCTATGTGCTATAATCGTGTTGGTGCAATATGTGAAAGGCAATTTTTTGAATGACTGCTTGATTGTCTACATTAAGAAAGAAAATGCTGCAAAATTTAGTAGTAAATCAATTATAGATGGGTTTGTCTCGATGATGGATTGTCAAGCACAACTTATATTTAAGAAAAGAAAATGATATTTTGATATTATGAATTTAACATAGATGCTCTTTTATTTAGAGAATAACGAGTTTAATACCCGTGCATTGCACGGGGAAGGAAGAAAAAAATAAATAAATAAATTGAGTATTATATGATAAAAACAGTTGGTTAAGATAAATATTATAATTATAATAAGTA
>JAFMPE010128154.1:927-13320 GCA_024759925.1 Ficus religiosa
TTTGACTGTGTGGAGAAACTGGAGGATGCCATCAAAGCTAACTGTAGTAGAGATTTAGTGTTCTACAAGAGCTGAAGAAGAGTTTAGCTATCTCTTGCACATGGTTGTAGAGATTGCCTATATTTTGTAAAGGGTACAATCTTAACAATGCTATTATATGCACTAATTTTTTTTTTCTTGCCCTGTGCAACAGCTAGCACCAAAGTTGCACATATATAGTGTTTACAAATCTTCTTGTTGCTGAAATTGTATAGTAAAGTTGGTCAAATTTGTTTGTGCAATTCCTATTATTTCCCATTTGTTATGCAAATATGACAAACTTGGTGGAGTGAAGTTCATTCTCCGTTATTTATAGCAGGGAATATATCTTAAGTTTGGTTTGTAAGCTTATGGATTCAGAGGTTGTCCAATGCAGATAGAAAATGTATCAACAATAAGAGGAAATACCAAATAACTATTTGATATGTTTGGTAGGGAGGAGAGAAAAACATAAGGAAGAAATGATGGATAACCAAAGTAGGGAAATGGGGAAACAGGGGGGGAACTTGGGAGATCCTTTCTTTTATGATGTTTGATACGAAAGGAAGGAAAAAAATTTGAAATCATCTCTCTTGTTTGATGAGAGATACGAAGTGAAAACAATGAAAATATTTTGTTTGTAAAATGACTTTTTATCTAGTAGATAAGATCTCTAGGAGACATTAAAATCATGATGTTTTGAAAAATTTAGAATTTCTTCCTTCCTCTTTTCTCTCATACCAAGCAACTATAAATATCAAAAACCTTCCACAAATTCTCGTTTCCTCCATTTTTTTTCTCTAACCAAACACTTTAGAGAAGACCTAAATATTTACTGTTCACAAAAATTTTTTCTTCCTTTCTGTTTTTTTTTTTTTTAATAAGTTTGGAAGGAGAAAGAGTTTTTCCGTACACAATTGAATATAAGGCCTTGTTTGGGATTTGAGTTCAAACTCAAAATTTTCATCTCAGTTTTCGTCTTTTTCTGAAAAATTTTTTTGTCTTTTCTAAAAAAGTTTTTTGTCTTTTCTGAAAAGTTAACAAAAATTACTATTGAAACTTAAAATTTCCAACTCAAACTCATTCACCAAACGGACCCTAAATTTTTGAGTTTGCTGTAAAAGTAAAAACTAATTAGATATAAAAAGTGACACTATTTTATAAATTTACAAGGAAAAATATTTTTCCGTACATAATTGAATATAAATTTTTGAGTTTACTGTAAAAAAAGAAATTAGATTAAAAAAAAAAGACACTAACAATGTTCTAATCTGAAAATGTTTAAAAAAAAAAAGGGTTTAAGATCACAATAGTTGTTATGCCATGATTTTTTTTTTAGGAATAAAAGGATATTCCTGTAATTCAAAGTCAATCAAATAATATAGATAATTATATTTTGGTTCAATTTATCCAGTAGTCATATACTATCTAAGTTTTTTGTTTTTATTATATTTAAGTTAATACCTTATATTAAAGCTGACATCAACTCACAAGCACGTGTTTTCCTTAGAAGGTTGATATCATTTATATGCATGCACGACATGCCATTTTCATGTTTTAAGAATTTCGATTATTGAATGACATAAAACAACATATAATTTTAACTACGAGTGTTATATATATATATATATATATGTATATGTTAAGAATGACATAAAACTTCTAGATAAAAGTAATAAGTTGTTTTAGTTTGACTAGGAACGATCCATTCCAAAATTAAAAGATTGGTATTGTTTATTCACAATGATTACAAATATATCTAGAGACAATATTGTATATGATTTTATTACATTTCGAATCTCTCATCTTGACAATGATTACAAATATATCTAGAGACAATTTTGTATATGATTTCATTACATGATATAAGAATCGAATCTCTCATCCTTGTTGGTCCCTTTGCCTTCGGTTTATATCACGAACGGACTTATTGTTTCTATAATATATATATATAAAGGAGAATGATGTAAAAAAAGACAAAAAATTTTGTTCCAACTTACATGCTTCCTTTTATATATATATATATATATATTTTAATCTTTTGTTTGTGTGTGAAGCTAATGGTTAAGGTCTAATCTTTTTTCATTTACTTTAATCCAATGACTTATATTGATCCGTTAGCAAAAAATACAAAAAAGACAACAAACAAATATCGAAATTAAACCAATACAAAATTCATCAACAACAAAAATATATATAAACAAGAAAACAAAATTAGAAATTGTTGATCAACACTGAGACCTGTGTACATACCATACGATTTCCTTAAAAAAATTCGCCTCCTCACCATCGGTGCTCGAGATATAACAGTTTACAACCAGTAATGGCGCACTACGTTATAACCTCTGACGAACTAAAATTATGTATGAATTCTATCACCTAGAATACCACCAAAACAATCTAGAACAAAAGCAAGACAAAGAGAATTTTCTTTGTGTGTTTTTCTCGTATTCTTGGACTGTAGGAGAAGTGCCTTTTATAGGCACGAAACATGGCTCTTAAAATGCACAATACAACCAAACGTTTGGCTCTTATAGCATTTAACAGAATTAATTCTTTTAATTCCATGCATTAATATTTGAGGATTGTTACAAAACATTTGTTACTTCAGCCATTGACAACGGTTTTAAATGTTAAAAACTGCTGCCAACATTAAATCCAAGCTGGAAAAATAAAAAAGATTGTGGTAAAACCAAATCCAAACGGAGTAGGAAATTTCCTCGTGCTCGCAGGACGTGCGCTTGTATATACTAGTCCTTTGGTTTTGCCGTGGTTTTCTGATCGAGGATTTGCACCATCCTTTGCGCCTGCACACGTGAGAGAGCCTTTATGCTTAATTGGTTACTAATAAGCAAATGTGTAATCCCTTATAAACCCATTGGAGCTTTCATCTCTTTCCCATTTGGAACAATAGTTTATTTTCTAATTCTTTTCTTAATTTTCCAACTTCATGGGTGCAATTATGAGAGTCAATTTCTCGTTCACATCTTCATCATTTTGAGCGTATAAATATTCAATTTCAACCTCCTTACGGAGTAAAACGAAAATCTATATTGAACCGATACTAACACGAAATGGGTATCGTTCAAACATAAGCCTCAAAATGACCATTTAAAATGGTTTTAATAAGCCATTTTCCAACATGATCTACATGGCACACTCTTTTTTTTTGTTTTTTTTTTTTTTTATTGACATCTTACACATTAATATGATAGTCTCAGTTAGAGTACACAATAAACCATTTTTGTTTCCTACTTATCACAAAAGACAAATTATTTGCTCTTTCACACTTTTTTTTTTTTTTTTAATAAATACTCTCTTTGTAATATGTTTGTCGTTCTATTTTTTCTTTTGTTCTTTTAACGTTAAAAATTTTAATTTCTCATAACCTTATTTATTATTTATAGAGAATTCTATGTATTTAACTTATGATATTGTAAATTACTATTAATATATTTATTTATATATTGTCATAGAAAAATGATTTTTCATAGAGAGACATTGTTATCTATAGTCAATTTGAATTATATTTTTAGATAAACAAATGCAAAATAAAAAATTTATTTCAAATAGGCACGTCCCTCATACTTGTATCTCGTAGAAGATTCTTATCTTGCAATTTAAAGGACATCTCTGTTTTTTTTTTTTTTTTTTTGTCTTTTTGGAAGTTTCTTCTTGGCTTGTTAGGTGCTGCAATCCAAACCCTACAATTTCAATCTAATAATGTTTGTCTTTTTCCTTCAGTTTCATTATTCACACAGTTTTGTAACTTAAACTTTAAACATCCATAACCTTGCATAGACGAGTTCAAATAAGATGGTTTTTTTTAAAATTGTATAAAATTTTAAAATAAACGAAACAAAGCTTCATATTGATAATTTTTCCCAAATATATTTCAAGTTTTTACAGTTTTTAACTCCAGCAATTCAAACATCTTAATAAATACACAATCAATTCAAACCTAAATTCTACAATCCAAATCTTAACACCAAACGCATATACATCGAATAAACTGGAGAAATGTATTATATATATAAGTTAAAACGACATCACTTCAAAATGTTTTAAAACTTGTATTGTTTAATAATAGCCTTTGCCGTCGTTTACTTTTCAAAATTTTTTTTAACGCTATGTGCATAATAAAACAAACATAATGTTGCATGTACAAGTTTGATTGTCGTTTAGTCGCGAGAATTAAAAAGGACATGCCATTTTTACAAGTTTGCTACCTTGAAAACTTTGTTGTCGTTTGTACTGGTTGACATGTCATTTTTGTGGTTTCAATTGTTCCCACTCTATATGGACGTTTCCGCATTATAGTTATATTAATAATGTATCTGAAATGATTGGGAGCATAATTTAACGGTTTTCACACCTAACGAGTTTAAATTTCCTATCTCTAAATTCTAAAAATAATAATGATGACAATGATGATACATCCAACATTAGTTTTACATCACCACGACTTTAGGCATATGTAGTCTTAGCTTATGTCAGATTTTCTTTTCTTTTTCTTTTTCTTTAGGGAAAAAAAAAAATTCCAAGTCGCAGGTTACGTGATTAGCAAGTTTTGGTCCTAATATATTTACGTTATTTAAATTTCCTTAAAAAAAAAAAACATATATATATATATATATATGTGTGTGTGTTCATGAAATTAAAGATTAAAAAAAAATCTAAAATGGGCAAATTCTTGTAGACCAATTGGAACTCCTTGTGTTTAACCAAATCGAACCAACCCAATTCATCATTGCATAATCCGAAAAAGATTTCGGAATCAATAAATAACAGCATAGTTATTTCAGTTCTCACCTAAAAGTAACACTCAAAAGTGAAAGCACATCTAGTTTATAAAATTAAAAAAAAAAAAAAAAAAAAAGAGAGAGAGAGAACAAACAGAATTGGGTTGTGAGTAAATCCTCAACGGCTACACGTTGAACCAGTTCCAACCATCAGCATCTGCATGATACTTGAGAGCTCTCAACAGAAACCTCGTACCTCGGAATTGGTTCTCAACTGTCTCGAGAATGACCATGTCCCCAACTTCAAGCCCCTATTAGTTGACAAACTTGAGCCAACCATCCGACTGAAGAACTGGCTTCTTGTACCGCCCTTTCTGTCGCACTGCGCACCGGAACTCCCAGAACATCCCCATGCCATCCACCGCCCACAACTCGATCTCGTGGCAGTCTTCGGCCAAAAGTGGCCTAATTACATCCCACCACTCCTTTGGAACTGAAAGTCTGCTCGCTACATCACTCTCCGTTAGCCGTTTTGCCAAGGCCGCCATCTTAATTAGTCTGGTCTCTCAAAGTTTTGTAATTAACTGTGTTGTTTCTTTCCTTCCAAAAAAAAATAATAATAATAATAAGTGTTGTTCCAGCGTTAAAAATAACTCCGATTAATCATCTTTATAGGCGATTCGTTTGTTGGTGGATTTCTACAATCCAAGTCCATTTCTTCATGATCATTGTTGGCCAATCGAATATTTTAGTGAACAAGCAGACAAAAATTGCATGCGTAAGCAACTCCTCTTTGTCAACATGGAGCTTTAAAGTCTTCAATTAGTGATTTTAAATTAGTTTCTATTAGCTGATCTTTTTTTCTTTTTTGGTGGAGAATTTCTATTAGCTTATCTTGAAAAGGATAATTGACACGTAATACTGCATTATTTGACTTTTACGGATGAACCTATTTTATTAGGCCCGTGCTTATATATGTCATCTGTCTTGTTCAATATAAAATTTTTATTATAGTCTAACATGCTCTTCAAAACCAACTTCATGACTAGTGAATATTCTTTATCTAACCAAATATCTGATGTCTTAATTTCTTATCCCACCCACAGTCAATTTTGTAAGCTTAACCACATAGCTTGATTGCTAAGAAAATTTATCTTACTAAATATATCACATTATTTTAATCTTTTTGCAAAAGAAAACCTGTGCATCTGTAGCCATTTTTCATCCTCGTTGCCGACGAATATAAGTTATAAAAGAATAATGTAAGGATGGGATGATTGTTTGCGTGACTTAATTGGCAGATCTCTCTGCATTTGATTATCAATTTAACCGCCATTTTCTATTCTCAAGTTGTTAATATTTATCATATTAATTAAAATTAAAATATTACATCTCTTCGTAAAAAATATTTTAGTGAACAAGCAGACAAAAGTTGCATGCGTAAGCAACTCCTCTTTGTCAACATGGAGCTTTAAAGTCTTCAATTAGCGGTTTTAAATTAGTTTCTATTAGCTGATCTCTTTTTTTTTTTTTTTTTTTTTTTTTTTTTTTTTTTTTTTTTGGCGGAGAATTTCTGTTAGCTTATCTTGAAAATGATAATTGACACGTAATACTGCATTATTTGACTTTTACGGATGAACCTATTTTATTAGGCCCGTGCTTATGTATGTCATCTGTCTTATTCAATATAAAATTTTTATTATAGTCTAACATGCTCTTCAAAACCAACTTTATGACTAGTTAATATTCTTTGTCTAACCAAATATCTGATTCTTAATTTCTTATCCCACCCACAGCAATTTTGTAAGCTTAACCACATAGCTTGATTGCTAAGAAAATTTATCTTACTAAATATATCACATTATTTTAATCTTTTTGCAAAAGAAAACCTGTGCATCTGTAGCCATTTTTCATCCTCGTTGCCGACGAATATAAGTTATAAAAGAATAATGTAAGGATGGGATGATTGTTTGCGTGACTTAATTGGCAGATCTCTCTGCATTTGATTATCAATTTAACCGCCATTTTCTATTCTCAAGTTGTTAATATTTATCATATTAATTAAAATTCAAATATTACATCTCTTCGCAAAAAGAATATTTTAGTGAACAAGCAGACAAAAATTGCAAGCGTAAGCAACTCCTCTTTGTCAACATGGAGCTTTAAAGTCTTCAATTAGTGATTTTAAATTAGTTTCTATTAGCTGATCTTTTTTTCTTTTTTGGTGGAGAATTTCTATTAGCTTTTTTTCCTTGTTTGCTAATGAACTTTAGAGATAAACATTAACTTATATTTTTTTTTTTCAGATTTCATTAAACGAACTTTTTTTTGTTTAATGTTGTATCATTATGTTAAAAAAATGCAACACCACTAAAGAAATTGAGGCGCCTATGCCGACGTTGATTAGTTTCATATTTTCCCTTCCAATAGGATAGGTTTTAGCCCCCACTCACTTTATTTTTTTTTTTTTAATTTTTCTTAAAATTTAAACCAAGTAATGAGAAAATAACAGAAGCAACTGCTTGACATACCAACAGCATCAAGGCCAGCTAACTTAGGCATGAAGTGTTTGATGTGATCTCCGGCCGGTTTCTCAGCTTTCAAGGTCTCGCAGTCGAAAGGAACCGTTGTCTTGTTCTTCCCATGTTTCTCCTCAATCATACCAACGACATCCTTTTCCCAACTGACCAGAAAGAGGCAGTGCAAAGTATCGGATGAAAGCATGTCATGCACATGAAATGTCTGTCTAATTGATAGTTTGTCACCAAATATATATATATATATATTGAAACGTCACCAAATAATTTCTAATGTTCAGAGTTAAAAATAAGGATCCACGATGGCTAACCCATGAGCATGAGCGATGCCTCGTAACCCAGCAGCGTCATGGACTCCACGCTCCAAAATAACATCTCGTTCTTTCTTTCTCTGTCATTTTACGAAGGAAGAAAAGGGTAACTAGAAAAGGACTCATAAGAAACAATACAAGTTTAATTTGGATGGAACACAAAGGAGTCAGGTGGGGGTTCCTACATTGTAGTCTATGATTGTGAGCTTGATCAGACGGTAATCCTCAACCCTGCTACATTTCCTATCACATGCCAATTCTGACACAATTTGGTTTTGAGGAAAAAAAAAAACCAAGTATCTAGGGAACTAGAATCATAGTTTCATCAATCAAAAGACACCCTTAAAAACAAATTTGAAAAACCCACATTCCCTAAAACCCAGAGAACAACTTTGTAATAGACCAGTTCTAGGAGAGACAAAAATTCTAACGTTAACCTAACTTACTTGAGAAAATTATGCACCTTTTCTTCTAACTGGGTATTTGACACAGGAAAAAAAGGGATCAAAGAGCAAATATTTTACACACAATAAAGTAACGTCCAAGATATTTGCAGAAATAAGGAGCGAGGAAGTAGAAGTGGGTACCAGTGGCTTGAAGGCCATAGCAGTGGAACGAGGGAGTTGAATGAAATGTCCAGAAATTGACCCACATGCCAAAAGTGCTTATTGATGCTACTCCTTCCATTACCTCCTCACCCATCCTTCTCTTTTATTTGATTCTCCTGAGGAACATCGAATTTCGAAACCAAATCCGAAATCTTTTGTTTTTGCCATTACTGGTTTTTAGTAGACAATAAGGTAAGAGGAAAAAAAAAATGAGTATCTTAGAAACAGAAAATGAAACACCCAATTTTACCTCTTTCTTGATTGTCTTGGTATACTGTTGTTATTTTACTCCGATTGAGGGTGGAGAGGTTTCAATTTTCACAGAGACCCCATATTCCGGTGAAACGACGAAATGGGCAGTCATTTGATTGCTACAAATCTCTACAAAATCTGCATTCTACAGTTGTTCATTCTTGTATTTATTTTAGAGTAATTGATCCAAATAATTCTCGAACTCTTTATAATGTGACGGTTTAATCTGAATTTTATTTTTTATTTTTAATTTTTACTGAGACGACCTCTAAATTCTTAAAATGTTAGCTATTATAGTTTTTTTCGTCCAAAACCGTTAAATTTCTAACGGAATCTGGCTCAAATCCTAATTTTAATAGTAAAAAGACCAAAATGTCTTCCAATCTCCCAAAAGTCTCTCTCCCTTTCTCTCCCCCTCCCTCCCTCCCTCCCCGGATTAGATCTCGTTCGACCTCCCCCCACCCCAAAAAAAAAAAAAAAATTATGCATTTCGGTGCCTAGCCCCCCATAAACAATTTTGGTCCTTTTACTATACAAAAAAAAAAAATTATAGTAAAAAAAACCAAAATACCTTCCAATCTCCCAAAAGTCTCTCTCCCTCTCTCTCCTCTTCCCTCCCTCCCCTAATTGGATCTAGTTCAACCCCCCCCACCAAACACAACAACTCCCCTCAACAAAAAATTTCTGGGATTTGGCAACCCAACTCCAGCAGTGGAGTTTGACCCCCCCCCCCCCCCCCCCCCCAAAAAAAAATTTTGGGCCTCCTTTTTCTCTGCCACCGATCGCCACCAAAACCCAACCCCCCTTTCTTCCCCATCCCGATTGTCCCCCTTCCCCCAAACGAACTCAAGACCTTGCCCTGTCAACCGCCGTTTGCCGAACGCAACCCCTAAACCTAGCCCGCCCACCCCCGCCATCGAATTCACACCCCCTTCTTCTCTGTTTCCGATCGCCCCCCACTCCCCGCCTCCCCCCGGACAATGTCATCAATCTAGGTTTTGAGATATGAGGAGAAAGAGAAAGGAAAGAATGAGGAATTCTACCCTCAGTTTGGATGAGGGGTCCAGTTTTAGAAATTGGAAATTTTTTGTAAAAAAGCATTTGTCTCCATTTTTTTTATCATTCTCTCAATTCGTAAAAGAAAAATAATCTCATTTTCAAACTTACTTTGTACAGTACTCTTTTTGGAAAAAAAAAAATATTTTTTAAATTTTCTCACAATGCATAATTCCCAACACAATTTCTTCTCATTCCAAATAACATTTTGATTTCAAGAAGAAATTTTTTTACACATCCAAACATCATCTAATTCTTAAAATGAAAAGACTTTCTCATTTAAAACAAGAAAATTTTCTTTTTCAAAAATGGACATGCAATCCAAACAAAGCCTTATTTTTTTTAATATTTTTTAAAATTTTTGTTAAATTAATTATTACTATATTACTAAAATACCCTTACAAATTAGATCGCATGCATTCTACGTGACTCGTTCTATTAGAAATTTAACGGATTTGGACGGAAATGACTATAGTAACCAACATTTAGAGAGTTAAGAGTCGTCTCAGTATAAAAAAAAAAAAAAAAAAAATCAAATCGTCATCTTGTAAGGAGTTCAGGAACTATTTGGTCAATTACTCTTTATTTTATTGAAAGACACAAAGAAACGACATCTTGATTATGTTTTGACAGTTTCATGTCGTTTGACTTAAAAACGACAAGCGCTTTTTTCTTTTCCCTGATCAAAGTATTACTGTTGTTGTATGATGACTACAAAACGGCATATCTTATATTTTGTAGAAGCATTTTGTCGTTTAATTTCTTAAACGGCGTCATTGTTGTTCAATGTTTGATATGGCTGTCGAATAAAGTAAGACACTAGTCTTTCATGCGTTAAAACGACATTCTTTCAAAATGTAAAAGATCGTTGCGTTGTTTGTACCAAAGACTTTCATGTAAATTTGTACTTTAATTTTTTTGTCGTTTGAGTTAAAAAACAGCATACTTTACATCTTGGAAGTTTTTTGTCGTTTTAAAATTAAAATACGACATGACATTTTTAAATATGCCAGTATTATTGAATAACCTACAGGTCGTTTGTTTTTGTGTGTGCATGCAGACATGTCGTTTTCTTGAATTGGATTTTTTTTTTTTTTTTTTTTTTGGTGCTAAAGGGAATTTCGACTGGTTGTGATAAGAGAACGTTGTCTTAACTGAAAATGACATGCACTTGTTCTCATTACTTAATACGACATGCACCCAAATTTTCGAATTTAAAAGATTTGTGTTGTTTACATAAAAAAAAAAAAAAAAAAAACCCTTTTTCTCCTCTAAAAAAAGGGAATTATTTGTGTCATTTTGTCCAATCCCTCTAGTCATTTTCAAAGTCCACGTGAGCAGTAGAACTTAATAAAAGTGGTTGTAAACATTGCACTAATTTCATATCTAATATTATAGTGAAGAGTTCAAATCCCTCCAATCTCAAACTTCACAAAATATATAATATTAGAAACAAAAACGTTTTGCTTTTATTTTTTTTTTTTTAATATGTAGGGTAACGAATTATCGTGTATCTTATGAAAGATTCTTGTTGTACAATTCAAAGAAGTACATGTCGTTTTATTGTAAGTTTGCTTTCTTGTTGAATTTAATCAAAGACACACGTCATATATATTTCCTAAAACGATATAATTCAAAATTTTAAGATTGTTGTCGTCCAACTTAAGCGTTTTCTGTCGTTTTACTTTTTTTTTTCTTTCTGGAAAAAAAAAAAAAAAGAGTTTTGCTATGATTTTCATATAAACTCTACGCCGTTTTCGTCGAAAACTTTGTTGGCGGTTATACTGATCGACATGTCGTTTCCTCTTAGGAGTTTTGCTGTCGTTTCGAAATGTACGTACGTCTCCTTCCAATGAAAATTATGGCCTCTAGAATATTAAACGACATCTGATCGTTTAAAATATATAATCTCATAATTCTACCGAAAAGGAAAAAAAAAAAATTAAAAGACTATCTGATAATAATATCTCATAAAAAGTCCAAGTCGATCACTTTTTTAGTGGGCAGTAGCAAAAGATTTGTGAATTTTATATTCAATCCGGATATAATTATGTATTTTAATTATTCACTTAGATTTCAATAGGTAATAATTAAAATAGATTGAAAATGATGTATTTTAAGTGTGGACTTAGTATATCACTACTACAAAAGTTGGCTTACACGACGGAAAACACACGACGGTTTTTGTGAAACCGTCGTCTTAAACAGGATTACACGACGGTTTGATAAAACCGGCCTGTAAACAATGGATTACGTGACGGTTTTGATGAACCGTCGTGTAATCCGATAGCATTTCAAAAAAAAAGAAAAAAAAAAGAGGATTACGCGACGGTTATATAAAACCGTCGTGTAATCTTCCGAAAATTTTCAAATTTTTCAAAATTTCAAATTTAAAAAAAAAAGGATTGCACGACGGTCTTTATAACCGTCGTGTAATCCTTTTTTTACACGACGGTTTTGAGCAAAACCGTCGTGTAATCCTCCGAAAATTTTCAAATTTTCAAAATTTCAAAATTTTCAAATTAAAAAAAAAAAAGGATTACACGACGGTCTTTAGGACCGTCGTGTAATCCTCCGGAAATTTTTAAAATTTTAAAATTAAAAAAAAAAAAAAGGATTACACGACGGTTCTAAAAACCGTCGTGCAATCCTAAGATTACACAACAGTTTTAAGCAAAACCGTCGTGTAATCCTCCGAAAATTTTCAAATTTTCAAATTTTTCAAATTTTCAAAAAAAAGGATTACACGACGGTTTTGAGTAAAACCGTCGTGTAATCTTCCGAAAATTTTGAAAATTTTCAAATTTCATGCTTTGGAATTCGCACGAAAACCCATTACTTAAATACACTTTCCTCTTCATTTATCATC
>JAFMPE010128167.1:2125-15072 GCA_024759925.1 Ficus religiosa
TATCATAGCAGCAATTCTATTTCCATACGTCTCTCTCTTTCTCTCTCCTGTTTCTCTCTCTACGTTGATGGTGGCGGAGCGGTTCTTGTCGAGTCCTCACTTGGGACACTCCATTTGGTAAATTCGAGACAGAATTTTCTCTCTCGTCCCTCGCTTTCTTTCCCTGTTTCGCTCCGCAGAAGCTCTTCTAGGGTTCCCGTGCTGCTTTGTAGTTTTTACCTCCGCCAGGCAATCTCTTTTTTCTTTTTTCTTTTTTCTTTTTCCTTTTTTTCTTTCCTTTTTTGTGCCGGTTTTTTCGTTTTGCAATTTTTGGTAATGCCAAACTTCCCTGTATAGTAGGTTTTGATCGGATTGGTTTGTCAACTTCACCAAAATTTTTTTTGTCAGAGCAGTTATATAATATGGCTTTGTTTTTTGTTTTTTATGCAGATAATAATTTTGATTGCCAAATTGTTCTTTTGAGTTTAATTGTGAAAAAAATAAAAATAAAAATGATTATAAATTAAAGATTCTTTTTTGGTTAGCTTAGGGATCTAACTTTATAAAGTTAAGAGCTTTAGAAATTTCAAAAGGGAACTGTGAATCTAGATTTTCTTTTTCTTTTATGGAAGAAAAAAAAGGTGGTGGTTTTAGTTGAAATATGAAATATTTACTTTATTTTTATTACAAATTCTGCTTTATTTAATTGGTGTCACGACCCACTTGAAAATCTTCACGTTAAATTAATTTCTGGTACTCTCAGACTAGTATTTTATGATATTCAAATCGTTTAAGATTGTATTAGGGCCCGTTTGAAACAATTCTTGGAGTTGGAGTTTTGTAGTTTGGAATTGAAATGTGTGTTTGGTTGAGGTGTGAATTGGAAATGGATTGTGATATTTAAAAAAAAAAAAAAAATGTAACATGGATCTTGTTTCGGTCTACTTGTCAGTATGTGTGATTAAAAAAGAAATCATCTCATTTCGACTTGAAATAAGAAAGTATGAACTTTTAAATTTAAGTTTTAATGACCCGTTGGTCCTATTCTATTGTTCTGTTTAAGTTTGCAATGATTTGGGGTTGAAGCGGATGATGGGGTTGAACATGTTAGTACCATGGAGAAATTCTGCATTTATCTCATTTGTGTTTAGGGACATTTTTTAAAAGATTTTTGCGGTCTCCTCTTTAAGGAAGTGTGTGTGTGTGTGTGTGTGTGTATATATATATATATATATATTAGTGGTCGAGCCTCGCATGCTTCTGATAGTTATAAGAATGGACATCTGTTTTTATTCTTTTGTGGAAATATGTGTTGTCATACATATCAACTTTGTATGGATTTTACTTGGTCCTTTAATGTCCTTAAATCTTGCATAATTATCATGCCAATATGATCCTCCAAACACTAACAAATCATCATTTTAAAAGGACGAGAATGAGTTGTTGAAATGGCTCCAATTAGCTCGCATGAAATGTTGGTTATGTTGTCTACTTACTGACAATTTGTTGCATATATTGTTTCATTTTTTTTCCATTTTTTTAAAAGTGCATTTGTAATATTTTGGTAACCTGACTTTTCTGCATATGTGGGGTCATTTTCTCACATGGACTTTGCTTTGGTCTGACTTCTTGAGTATTCATGTTCGCTATTTCCTCTAATAGAAAACTTCTAAATCTCTAATGTTTGTGTACTTCTGTTTCTACAACAAAGGTTAACACATATGTTTCTTGACTGTCATGTTTAAAGCAGAAAAGTGAGGCCATGAAGCAGTTTACTCACCAGTCAACTTCAGGTTGTTGTTATTTTATGTTTTTGTACAAATAATCCATTTTGGTGAAGCGTAGACTATCTTTAATTGCTCTCTTATTGAGGTTCACGGTATTGTATCTGGTAGGCCCAACTGAGATTCCAGCCGCAAACACTTCTAAAGAAGCAGGCCGGGGAGCGTGGGGAATTTTATCTGGATCTAATGCTTACCATGCCTCAAGTGATGTTACCCTGTTTTCAAGCTCTCTACCTGTTCTTCCCCACGCTCAATGTACGGATGAGATTTTTTGCTTCAAATTTATAGTTCTGAATCTAGAAGAGGATCCCTTACCTGTTTGTGCATGCATGCAGTGAACTTGACTGGTACAGAAGGTAGTTTTCCATCTGTTGACGATCTCGCGGTTGGCATTGAGAAACTTAATGAAAATGTTAACGGTGATACTTCACCTGAAGATATTAAAAGTCAGGCAACTGGAACTTTGCTTCCTGATGATGAGGAGGAGCTTTTAGCTGGCGTAGCGGATGATTTTGACCTAAGTGGATTGCCTGGTTCCTTGGAGGACTTGGAAGATGATCTTTTTGACAGTGGAGGAGGCATGGAACTAGAAACGGATCCGCAGGAAAGCCTAATAATGAGTATGTCTAGGGTTAATTTATCTGATGGCACTCTTGCGAATGGGCTGCCTCATTATCCTCTTCCAAATGGTGTGGGAACCGTTGCTGGAGAACACCCATATGGCGAGCATCCTTCCAGAACATTATTTGTTAGAAACATCAACAGTAATGTCGAGGATTCAGAACTCAAAGCTCTTTTTGAGGTGGTTCCAAGAACTTGCCTGTTAACTCTTAAGCATATCATTGCATGTATAAGTCTACTTTCTTTGGTTCATTTTCTTCAAGTGTTCTGAGATGATTCATTAATAGCAGCAAGTGTTTTTGTGTCTCGCCTAATCTGTTGAGTATGGGTGCATCTTCAAGACTCTGTAGAACTAGTTATCAAGATTTGAGGCCTTTTCTATTGTTTTAATTTTCTTTTCATCCAATGAGTCCAGATTCCAGTGTCGAATTATCTTTTCTTAGTTTGTTTTATTTATTTTGTAGCAATACGGCGATATTAGAACCCTGTACACTGCATGTAAACATAGGGGATTTGTGATGATATCTTATTATGATATTCGTGATGCTCGAACGGCTATGCGTGCTCTGCAAAACAAGCCACTGCGGCGGAGGAAACTTGACATTCACTTCTCAATTCCAAAGGTCGGAACCACTTTTTGAGTTTGTTAAACTTTTCTCAGTGAATTATTCGTACGTTTTTATGATTTTATTTTTCCTTCATTTTTGTCACAATAGGACAATCCCTCGGACAAGGATATTAATCAAGGAACATTGGTAGTTTTTAATTTGGATCCATCAGTTTCCAATGAAGATCTCCGTCAAATATTTGGAGCCTATGGAGAGGTCAAAGAGGTGATAAGTTGTATCCTGTGAATTCTTTCTTTCCTCATTTATTTTTCTTATGTACTAGTAAATGAACCCGTGTGGTATATATTGGAGTAAGCAGATAAGGGAAACACCACACAAGAGACATCATAAGTTCATTGAGTTCTACGATGTTAGAGCTGCGGAAGCAGCACTCAAGTCATTAAATAGGAGTGACATAGCTGGTAAACGCATAAAGCTTGAACCCAGTCGGCCTGGTGGAGCTCGCCGAAAGTGCGTATCGTAATCCGTATAACTCATTATTATGTCATGAATACTGTTATAACCCTCACGTGTCCTGTTGTAGCAATTTGTACATTTCTCCTTTTGGCTGTCATGCTGAGCAGTATTACTGGCCTCACTAGATGGATTTTTGACTTTCTGTGAACATCTGAAATTCAACCTTTTTTTTTTTTTTCCACGCTGGTTAATTAATTGAAATCATCAATTTTTGTGATCTGTACTTTTTAGCTTGATGTTGCAACTGAATCAAGAGCTTGAACAAGATGAGTCTCGGAACTTCCGACATCCAGTTGGCTCTCCAATAGCCAACTCTCCACCTGGTAATGCTCTTTGAGATATGATGTATGACTTGTGAGCATATACCTTATATATGTATGGTTGTGAGCTACTTGAGGTTCTTTATAACCACTATTTCTTGCAAATTGAGGTTAATGTCACAATCTTCTCAGGTAACTGGATGCAGTTTAACAGCCCTATTGAACACGGTACCATTCACAATATTAGTAAATCTTCTGGTTTTGGGAACTTGAGCCCGACGACCAGCAACAGTTTGCCTGGATTAGCAGCTATTTTGCATCCCCAAGTTTCGAACAACATTAAGGTTTCACCTATTGGCAAGGACCAGGGAAGGACCGGTCATGCTGAGCATATGTTTAACAATGCAAATTCAGTTCACGGATCTTCATTTCCACAATCACATTCATTTCCAGAGCAGAAGCTAAATCAGTTCCATGGTAGTCTGCCCTCTTTTGGCCCTTCAACATCTGGATCTAGAGTGGAAACTTTATCGGGGCCACAGTTCCTTTGGGGAAGTGCGACTCCATACTCTGAGCATGGTAGTTCGGCTTGGCAAAGAACAGCTGTGGGGCAGCAGTTTACATCTCCAGCTAAGGCTCATCCCTTTCCACTTTCAGCTCGTCATGGCACTTTTCTTGGTTCATCTCACCATCACCAGCATCACGTTGGATCTGCTCCATCTGGCGTTCCTTTAGAGAGGCGCTTAGGCTTCATTCCTGAGTCACCAGAAACTTCATTTTTGAGTCAGTTTGGGTATGGAGGCATTGGGTTAGGCCCCAGTGATGGAAAGCTGATGGCAAACATGGGTCCTCATGCTGCCATCAATTCTGGAATTTCCTTGCCAGGAAACATGTCGGAAAATAGTTCGTTGAATTTCAAGCCGATGCCCTCACCAAGGCTTAGCCCTATGTTTTTAGGTAATGGTGCATTCCCTGGACTCCAACCTACAAGCTTTGATGGTTTGGCTGAGCATGGGAGGAGCAGACGGGTTGAGAATAATGGAAACCTGATTGATAACAAGAAACAGTTTCACCTTGATTTGGAAAAAATTATCAGCGGGGAAGATACTCGGACGACTTTAATGATAAAAAATATTCCAAACAAGTAAGGATGACCTCAGTAACCCTGTAGTTTGCCCTCTTTATCTTTTTTGTTTTTCCTATTTTTGACGGATTATGATGCTATTGTTGTCCTCTAGATACACCTCCAAAATGTTACTTGCTGCCATAGATGAGAATCACAAGGGTACCTACGACTTTCTCTATCTGCCAATTGATTTTAAGGTAATTGTTGGTTGCTTTTTGAGAGAGAACATTTATTCAATATATTTTTTTTAATTTTTTATTTGCCACAACTCTTCCCTTCAGTAAATTAGGACTGGTTGATATTCCTGTTTATGTATGCAGAATAAATGCAATGTGGGTTACGCATTCATCAATATGCTGTCTCCGTCACACATCATTCCTTTCTACGAGGTGTTATGTTTTATATTTTTTGCTTGTCGAAATATTTTGATTGGTTGTTTGTGTTCTTTTTATCTCATTGTTCAAATGAAGCACATGTTTTGTTGGTTTAAATCTCGCAGCTAAAGTACATTTTTTGGATTCACTAACATTCCTAGATTTATGCAGGCGTTTAACGGAAAGAAGTGGGAGAAATTCAACAGTGAGAAAGTTGCCTCCTTGGCGTATGCTCGAATCCAAGGGAAGGCAGCCCTCGTGAACCACTTTCAGAATTCAAGCTTAATGAATGAAGACAAACGCTGCCGCCCGATTCTCTTTTATTCGGATGGTTCAGAGGCTTGTGATGAGGTAATAGATACTAGAAACTTTTTTTCATTCTGATGTTTGCCCTTGAATCTTAGTGACGAGGAAAGGCGGTTAATTTTCCTCTTGATTGCTAATTCTCTATAAAATCTGATTTTGCGTCTGTCCTATGTAGGTCATCCAGGCAGGTAGCCCAACAGAGAACGATTCTCACGACCTGCTGGAAAAAAGTTGACGGTTCTCCAGGAAAATTGCCATCGACCCAATTTGATGTCGGTTGTGAGTTCTAACCGCTGCACATAACTAAACTGTATAAAGTTAAGTAGAGGATAATGAAGACAGGAAGGAGGGGAAAAAAAAAAAAAATAGTGTGCTCTTTTTTTCTATTAGAGTTCGTTCTTTTTGTAGCGTTTATTATAGAGCTCTGGCAGAAAGTGCCTCTTCTCTATATGTGGCTCGGTGGTCTGATAACGAGAGGAGGATGATCAAAGCATATGAACTGAATTGGATTCTCAGGTCAGATTCATGGGATTGCATATCTTCCGTTCTTGTTGTCTTGGTCAGTTTTTGTTTTTGTCAAGTGGGTAGTCTAATTTGCAAAATTTGATGTTCATATTGATATATGTGGATAGATGTGTTTTTGAGCGTTGAGTTGTTGATTTTAACATGGGGGGTAAAAAATTGTATATTGGGAGAGAGAACTTCCTTTTTGTCATTCTTATATATTTGGGACCTTGAAATGGAAATTTCATACATGTATTTATCAAACAAAATTGCCGAGATGGTATCTTTGGTGTCCGATTTTGATTGCTCTCCAACTCTTGATTATGTATGAATATAGCCTCACGATCGCTATGAGAGATTTCAAACAGCTTATAAAAGTCCTGGCTACAGCTTTTTTTGGCTAATTTGGGAACCATGCACATTGGTTTTTAGTCCAAATTTCCTTCTTTTTCCCAAGCAAAATGTCCGAGAGCTCGCATTTTATTCTAGATATATAAACATTCAATGCAGTCCATTGTGAGGAAAAACCGGTCGAGTATAAACAGTTTCCAACCAAGATTACCTTCATATGCTATGTTCTTGAATTACAATATACATACTGACTGGCAGGATTTTGTTGAAGTTGGTAACACATGATAAAATTGTCGGCATGGCAACGGGAAAGCCATATTAGGTAAGAGGACCTGCTCGTGACGAAGCGAACTGGGGTATACCGACAATCCTGTATGTACTCTCAAGCCCTGGTATAGGCATCATTTAAACCGTGATCGTCGCAGTCTGCACTGATCAGTTAGAGATTTCTCAAGGGGTTCTGAAGACGGTTTTTAAGTCATCCTGCTAGAATCAGGTCTTGATCCTGCCCTTCGCTTCTCTTAGTTTTGAATTCGATGTCGATGAGTAAGGAACACTTGCTTTGCTCTCTGACATACTTGACCTCCCCATTCATCCGACCAAGAAGTTTCCGAGATAAGTTTAAACCAAGGCCTTCCTGTGTGGTCCATTGCTTTCCACCTTCGAACATGTCCTGGATGAGAGCCGCAGGAAGGCCTTCCCCGGGATGACTCATTCTACACGCATGAGAAGAATGAAAAGTTAAATCTGCGCTAACATCTGTGTTGTCATTATAAGGTTGTGATTCAACTGATTAGCGGCAGAATTTCAAGGAACAATGGGATAGAGACGACTCGTTTGCATTCATTTTTTCACAAAGCAAAAGAGGAGAGCCTCTTCATGGTTGGTAAAAACCAACTCACAAGGGATGGCATGAATCAAACCACAAATAGCAAACCAAGAAACTTCATTTGATTCTATCAACATTATTAAAGTATAGAATAATATCAGATTTTTTGTGAAGGATCGAAAAACATGGTTTTCTTGTGGTACCTGAATTGTAAGCGGATAAATTCGTTCCCGTCTTGTAATAACTTGAGACCGGGGGAGATTTCTATTTCAACCCAGCCATCTGATACAGGTGCATGATGCACAACATTGAGCAAGAAATCCGACAAGACTAACTGAAGCCTAATATGATCTCCATACAGGTAGAGTGATTTGATCTCTTCAGGAATCTCGTGAAAAAGCTGCAAATTCTTTTCCCTCAGCAATATCATTGCTTGACTAACAATGGCGTCCAAAACATTTCCCAAGCGAAACTCTTCCATTTTAAGCTCCAAACTGCTGCTACATCCAGAACAAGACGTTAGACAGCGTATTGCACAAGGTAAAGGGACCAAAGAAAGGTGGTGGAAAAGAAAATCGAAGGGGAAATGCAAGACTTACCCTTCCTCTATGTTTACTAAATCATCTTCGATGATCATCGTGATCTGTCTTTCACATGCATCACTAGCATCAAGAAATTGCTTCTGGTTTTCCGAAATGGCTGTACTTTCCAGTAGCTTGTGGGTAAATCGAATACCGTTCAAAGGATTCTTCATTTCCTGTCGAACGTAAGCCAACTCTTTAAGCTTCGAAAGCCCTTTTCTATCTTCTTTCCTGCTGCATACTTCTAAGGCTTGCTGTACATCGGGTACAACAATCTGCAAGAAGCAGAAACAGCCCATCGAATTGCCACACGCATCAGTCCTTTTGTTTGCTGTCAACAAAACCTCGACAAATTTCCCTTTCCTATCGAAAAACTCCAAAGGGAACTTCTCGATATCTTGGCCACTGATTCCGCGGTACAATATAATCATGAACTTGGTCAATGAATCTTGGCCTTTTAGCTTGCAGAAACTTCCGAAGATCTCCCCAGGAAGAACTTTGCCAAGAACTTCGTCTCTTGTCCAACCGGTCAGTTTTTCCATTGCTGCATTCCATTCAGAGCAGCAAGCACTCTCGTCTGAAGCGAATATGGGCGGAATTAATGGACTAAGGCTCTGTATGATAGCCTTGTAATCGCCTTGCAAGCGGATGAATTTATCCATGACAACTTTCTCATTAGTGATATCTTGACCCACGAAACACACCCCGACTATGTTGTTTGCGTAATCCCTACTTGTGCAGGTGTTGGCCACTATGTATACAACACTGGTTTGCTTTGAACTTCCGAGGTTCCTCAGTTTTAACTCGATGTTCTTTTCCTCCTCACCTGAACAAACGAAAGTCATCAAAAAGGGCCAACTGTAAGCAAAATTAAAACGTAAAAAAATGAAAAATTTACTCTGGTAAATAACATTCCAAAAAACTAAAATAGGAACAAAAGATCTATGCTTCTCAAACGATCGAGAAGTCGATTAACGGCAATTTCATTGCAACAAAGATTACAGAAAATGTTTTAACTCGGTAATTACGGAATATAAACTAATAAAATCCTCAGTAATGCCTTTTAGCATTAGACAAGAAAGATGTTACCTTGCAAGGCTCTGCTTAGAAGGTTTTTTACAGCTTCACGTGAGTCCTCGTGAATAACTTCATTAACCAGGGACCTCCCCATAGCTTTGTTGGCTTGTAATCCTGTCAATTCTGCAATTTTCTCATTCCAGCCATTGATTACGCCAGCGGAATCAACTCCAAAAATAGGAACGGTTGCTGTCTCGATCAATTTAACCATCTCACAAGCCACAGAACTGAGTTCATCCATCTTTTGCATCTCGGTATCGTTGCTCCGCTGTGCAACACTCTGTGTTTTCAGACTACTATCATCCATACCCTGAAACGAGTCTCTCATTATGAGCTGCAAAGAATGAATGGCATTTATCTCCGAAGCCTCCCATGGCAAACTTCTACTTTTTACTACTTCAAGGAAAGCTTTAAATGATGATCTCGGGTGCATTCTTCCACCGTCATCCTTATCTTCTGGATGATGCTTAGCTCCTCCCCACTTCACTTCCTCTGCCGTGTGAGACCTGAACCAAAACAAGAAATCCTTCGGCGTAATTCTCGCGGAAGCCATGCCACAAACAGCATCTGCCAATAGAGCCGCCCCTGGATAGCCAGCATCTGCCAAGCTATCAGTGCTCAGCCCTGTGGAATCCGCATGATTTTTGAGCAGCCACTCTGCAATATCTTTTACCTGTGATTCTGTTGGAGTCACACCAAGTAACCAGCATGAACTGCCGTAGTACAACGCCGCCCCATCACACTTCACTAGATCCTTGATGCTAGGAGACTGTGTCACGATCCCAAACGGGGCATCTCGGAACAGCATGTCGCAAAGCAATGTCTGTGTTCTGAGAATTCTTTTCTCAGCCAATTGGGATGCCAGTTGGAGCTCCATGTGGAGCTGTAGTCCAAACGCTTGCATAAGAAACTCGCAAGCATACCGAAGAGTGAAAGGAACATATCGTGGTGAGGTGTGGTGACACACTACCAATCCCCAAAGCTTCGTCAAGTCGTTATTATTTATGACGACCGCCATCACCAACGAGGCGATTGACCCCATGTTGGCCATGTATTGCGTGTGGCATCCATGTGGTGAACGCAGCGTCGAATTAACCAAGCACAGCGGCTGCTTCAGCTCCTCACTCTGAATGACCTTAACCGGAGTCGCGTTACAATCACAGATAATCCTAACACGATTCTGCTTAAACAAGAACCGAGCAGCCTGCGGGATATCAGTCGCAGGGTAGTGCAACCCCAAGTACGGCTCCAAATCCGACCTCCTGATCTCCGACACCACTTCACCGTGATCATCCTCATGAAACTTATAAACCATAACCCTGTCGTATCCGGTAAGCTTCTGAACATCCTCAACAACTGTGTCGCACAACACGCCGATATCTCCCCCGGGGAGCGACTGCAGCCTAGAGATCGCCCGAACCGCGAGCTTCTGCGACTGCACCGCCCCCGCGAGGGACAATGCAGGGTCCCCGGACCTCGCGGGCTCCAAATCGATCACGGTCCCAACATCAATCCTATGCAGAATAGCGTAAAACGGCTTCTGCGTAGTCCTGGAATAGACCCAAATCGGGTTTAGGAGCGAAATCTCCCTCGAAGCCGCCGCCTTGGTGAGTGAAGCCCCGGAAGGGGAAGTGAAAAGTGTCCTAGCATCAATTCCAATCAAACTAGTGGTACTAGTACCACTCAAACCCAACATTCCGAAGCAATTTTCGCTATAACTAACGATTCTAAAATTGCGTTCTTCAATCGTAATCATACAACCAAAGGGCTGGATCAGACCACCCCTCTGAATCCTCGACAAGTAAGACGTAATCTGTTCTTCGGGCACGGATTGCGAGGCGTGAAGGACCGATCTCGAGTAGTTAAAGGACTTACCGGACTCGCCGGACTGTTCGAACTCGGCGAGAATTCCGGCGTCGGCATTGTAGCGAGCGATCTCCTTGCCCTTGTCCGCGGCGATTCCGGCTTTGGAGTTGATGGGTCTCATACTGCTCGCCGAGGAGGATGAAAACGTCGTCGTCGTGGGCTTTTCGCCGTTTCCCAGCAACCCCATTTACAGAGCTCTCGAGAATCTCTCTTCTGCTTTCTGGTTTTTGTCCAGGAGGATGAGAAACTCGTCAGGCAGACATTGGAGGAGAAGTTTCGTTGTTATCTTCAGATACGTACGGGTGATTCTGCCACTTGATGATGTTGTAGTTGGTTGTTGTTGGTGATGATTCTTCAAGTCGTACGTTGCAGTAATCGTTTTCATCGTTTTTAGCTAAATCTTTGGGTTTCGGATAATTATCCTTCTTTTTTCTTTGTTTTGTAAAATTTGTTTTGGTCCTTACTCTTATTCTTCTGCTTCATCTGCTTGTCACTCGACATCGACAAGAAAGATGCCAAAATTTAAAAAAAAAAAAAAAAAATTAATATGTTAAAAAAAAGGAGTTAAGATACCTTTTGCTCTAGTCTTTTCACCTTTCCCTCACCTTTTATCCTTTCCTTTTTCTTCAGGAGGAATTGAGAGGGAAAATTAGAAATATAAACCTTTTTTAAAATATTAAAATATCAATACAACTGTAACTCTTTTTTTTTTTTTTTTTCTCCCTTGATTTGTGTTATTACCGGTTGATCTCCATCTAATATTATGTAATTTTTAGTGTAATATGTTGTTTATTGAAAACTTTTACTATAAATTACAAGTATTAACAAAAAATATTACACATTGATGTTGTTACACGTTGTGGACTAAAATGTTTATGTTACGGCATCTATATGGCCAATAGAATGAAGATCTTACCNNNNGTTGTTTATTGAAAACTTTTACTATAAATTACAAGTATTAACAAAAAATATTACACATTGATGTTGTTACACGTTGTGGACTAAAATGTTTATGTTACGGCATCTATATGGCCAATAGAATGAAGATCTTACCGAAAATATATATGCTTCTAAAGAAAATAAAGGGTTTTTTTTTTAACATTATTTTTAATAATTGTTATAAATTTTGTGAAATTAAGAAAATGATTGTTCTTTTTAATCGATTGTCAAAAACGACAAAAATTTTCAAAAATAAAACTCAAATTCTCTACATACTAATTTATTCACGTTGTTATCTTAAGGTATGTGCCGGTAGAGTTATACTATTTTGATGGTTATAAATATAGTATGGAGATAATTTCATCCTTGACTTTATTGTAAAATAAATAATTCAAATCTTCTAACCCCAAATAGTATGAAAAAAGAATTATTTTGGCTTATATCAACAAGAAGCACATTATTTTGGATTACATAAACATTCTATTTTCACTTTTTAGTTGATTTTTTTTTTTTTAAAGATCTTACACTGTTGAAAAACAAATGTTATTTAATGACAGCAAATGAGATAATATTTATTTAGTTACCATATAACAACCAAAAATAAAAATGAAAAAAAAATTCTTGTGCTCTTATTTTGGGGCTTTCCTACTATTAATGTTTTAAATATCATATCCAAGTGAAATTATGATGGGAATTATGATAAAATTAGCGAATGGAGGATTGAGTGCAAAATTTCCCTAATACATTTTTTAATCTTGTTAATTATTAATTTTGAAATAAACACAAGCACAAATCTTGTAGGATAGTACATATGCCAAAGTTAAAAGAGCTTTTTAATCGTGGGAAAAGCTATGATACAATCTTTTTTACATATCCTATCAATAGAGCTTATTTTATAGACCATTCGATGTATTTTAACAGTTGAAATTTTACTTGTACACAATAACTATTACGCACCTTAGTTCATAGTATCAAAACTGAGAAATTAAAAAATAAAAATCAAAGCAAAAATTAAAAAAACCCTAACCCTTTCGCCGGTGAGTCCTACGGCGGCGACTTCCAATTCTGGGGACGGGGAGATCATCCCCCCACCCGTGACCCATGACCCCCTACTTGAGAAATTGCAAGACTCACAGTGAACACACACACACCCCCCCCCTCCCCCCCTCGAGCCCCCAATCTGACGTCGCCCCTTTCCTACCCATGAAATCACCAAAGGGCGAAATCTCCCCACCCTCTCTCCCCCAAGCCCCAATCGGCTGTCA
>JAFMPE010128180.1:0-12746 GCA_024759925.1 Ficus religiosa
CACGATTTAATTAACAAATATCCAAATTATGTTAAAAACATTATTTACAAAGAAATATTGCACAATATTCATCAAAAATGATAAATTTCTGTGAAAAATTGATATAATATTAATTCTGTTTTAATTTATTTTAGCACAAAATAATATTTGCGGTCTTCAAAATTTAATGCATATATTTATATATATATTCTTGCTATTTATAGAAAGTGTTCAGTCCAATACTGAAGCCAGGGGAGACGCATCAGACCATATGTGCTCGAGTGTGTCGACTGTGAAATAACACAAACTATAAGATTGGACGATTAATAAGCCTTGACTGCTTATTAGTTGATAAACAGGTAACTTAATTTATTTCTTATAAATATTATATTACTAATAAAATGTATCTTAGGTTATTATTTAATATTTAAATAATAATACTAATATATAAATATGTATTTTTTTAATACAAGATGAAGCAATACATGGTTTTATTCTTACGAAAAATGCTGAATTCATAACGAATAAAATACAAGTAGGCAATATATATGAAATCAACAATTTCTTCATCACGAACAACAAACAAAGGTATAAGATTGTTCCTCATGTAGTAATGTTGCAATTCGCAAGATCCACAGTTTTCAAAAGCATTGAGGAAGACATACCAGAAATATCTCAACACAAATTTAATTTTGTGGAATTCGATCAATTAACATTAAAAGTCGACATTAACAATCTTCTATCAGGTAAACTATATTTGATATTTATATTTATTAATTAATAATTAATAATTAATAATTAATAAATTAGTTATATAAAAATTAATAAATAATAACTTCTTACTTATTATGTTGTGTTAGATGTGATTGGTCACATTATCTCAGTCAAGGGTATAGAAGAATCCACTATAAATGATAGATCGGTAAAAAGACGAGGTTTAGTTATTCAAAATATCAGGTAACTACAAATAATATATTATTAAAAACATATTTTTAAAAATCTCACAATTTATTATTAATAAATTATTTATTTGTACTTATTTTATTCAACAGAGAAGAAACACTTAATGTCACTCTCTGGGGAGAAATTGGAGATGAAAATGCAATCCAGGCAATGTCTGAACCAATCATAGCAGCATTTTCAGCAATGATGGCGAAACAATATATGGGTAAGTATATATACAGCAACTAAAAATAATTTTTCCATTCTCCTAAATAAAAAGAATTAAAATTTTATATAATTAATCATTAACTATTATGATTATAGATATACAGGTGGACTTTACGTTGCAAGCACCACTGATACTTCATACTACCTTGATCTAGACATTGCTGAAACTAAAAAAAAAAAAAGGTATTATAAATTTTTACTCATAAATTATCATAATTATTTATATTTATTAATTTTAAAAGAATACTAACTTTATTTAATATATTAATTTTCTATAGATTCAGCCATTCTATCTAAGGAATTGATTTTATTGCTGTATCAACAAAAAAGTCATTATCATTGGAGGAACAAAAGACTATCAACCGAACAACAATCACAGAACTTTAAGCTCTAGGTCCATATCAAAATCAGGTAAATATAAAATATAATTTAGTAAATATTATTAATATTAATATTAATTTATGCAATAGGAGACGAAATTCACTAATAAAACGACTATTACCGAACTTGATACTCATCAAGGTTGGTTCTACAATGCCTGTCCAAGATGTTATAGAAAAATAAAAAATCAAGAACGTCATGGTGGTGTGATAGTCATAGATAATTAACCACAATGCCAATCACATGGTAATATACTTTATCTCTATCATAAAAAAAAAAAAATAAACATATATAAATACCCAAGTAATTAAAAATTAAATAAATATTAAATCTTTTTAACATGTACAAAATTAATGCACGAATCGAAGATGGCACTCAAGAGATGAACATTGTCATGTTTGGAAAAACTGTGCAATCATTAATAAATAAACCTTGCTCTATTCTGACGATCTAGGAAGGATACACTGATCCAACTATTATCCCTCCTATCCTGAACCAACTGAAAGGCATATCAAAAATATTTGTTATCCAATTTCGTCTCAGAGGTGCTTTTATCGATACAGTCATTATAAAAATTTTATGATGATGTGCAATCAATGTTATTGCTTGCACCGATAACTAAGCCTTCTGAAGAAATTTCACCATCGCCAATCTCCTTTGACCTAGAGACACCTCAGCAAGGAGGCAAAAAGACAGCAAAAAAACAGCTTACTTTTACCGAACCTATTATTGAAGAGGTAGAATCAAGGTATATTGCTATTTATATTTTAATTTCAATTTTTAAATTTTCTAATTTAACATATATATTTATATATCATCAATTATTACATAATCATATATATTATTATTTTAGTCCTCAGCATCAGCCTCCTCCATTGTAATTTCAAATTGTATATCCAAGTGATCGAATGAAAAAATGAAAGGAGACTAGGTAATGTTATTTCTTATGCATAATTACATATAAAATTAGCAAATTTATTTCAATTCATATATTAACCATAAACATTATTTTACTAACATATAAAAATGTTTTTATTATGATAGATTGGAGGAGAAAATGAAGAAAGTTAAATATGAATGACGCAAGTCTATTGTGTGGAAAAAAAATTTCATATTTCAAAACTTTATGTATGTATAAATATAAATATATATCCATACTAATATATATAACTCTGACAGCTTAATATAAATTTGAATATATAAAAAAACAAAAGAAATCCTTAAACTTATTGTAATTATAATATTTTTCTTAACCAACTGTCTTTAATGTATATTATTTATTTTCATACTTTGTCTTTAATCTTTTTTTCCCTACCGTGCAATGCACGTGTATTAAACTCGTTAAATACCAAAGATATATCTTGTACTACATAAGTTTAAGAGGATAACTATTTTTCTGATAAAATATATTTATTTTAATTAATAATTCACATAGATGCACGTGCCTTGCACGTGCATTCCTTTCCTTGTATATTTATAAGTTCACATTTGATACCTTGGTCCTGATTGCATATCGCACAACTACACTTAGCACCGTTCAAATTACCAAAGTCGGTCTTGTGATGTGGTCCACGCGGACACTCTACAGTCCAAAGGAAGATATTTAGGTAACACAGCAGGGGAAATGGACACGTGGCCCGCTGAAAACCCACTGTGTCTAAAAATTTCCACCACAAAAAACATACCACCACCAATCTTAAACCCCAAACGCAAACCAGAAAATCTTTTGAAAGGCCATTAACAAAAGAAACACCTCTCCAACCCAGAAAGTTTAATAATACAAGAGAGTTTCTTTCTTGTGTTTGTGTTTGCAAGTAATTAGGAATGGCGTGTGGTACTACCGCAGCGCAAGCAATGCTCGCAACAAACGCATTCCCAAACCAGTGGAGCTTCTTCAACCTCAGTAGGTCCCACAGAGTTGGTCTGATTCATCAAAACTCCAGGCTTGTCACTGTTAGAACTTCCTCTGAGGACTCTGACTGCAACGTCGAAGAATGTGCTCCTGAAAAGGAGGTCTCTCTCTCGCTCTCCCTAGCTCTAAAAATATAAATATGTGTGTATATATCTTTTTCTGTGTTGTGGGAGTTCTTAATGTTTGTTGCTTTAATGGGAAACTAAACAGCTTTTGATTTGAGAAATAAAACCGAGTTCCAGGTATTAATCCTTTTTTTTTCCGCCCCTTTTAATTTGGGTTTGACGCCAAATATCGACCAAGTACGTATATCTGTTTATAACCCAGAAGCGAACTTTTAACTGAGGTGGTAAAAAACTCTGTTATTGGTCATTTGGGACAATAAATTACTCGAAATAACTTTGAGGGACATTTGTAGGATGTTTCAATCTTCAAAACACTGCTCTTCATTGTTTTCTCTAATGGGGAACTGTGATTCTGCCCAAATTGGGAACTGAAAATGGATTGATTTACGAAATTGGGTAATTTGCACTTATGCTCCTCAAATTTTCGTCCCAAACTTCTAATGTTGGCATTTAGGACCCTAAGGGACCATTTAGAAACAATGGTTGGAATTGGAGTTTTGTAGGTTAGAATTGAATTGTGTGTTTGGTTGAAGTGTGAATTGGAAATAAACGATGAGATTGCGAATAGTGTACAAATTGGAAATGCGTTAGGAAAAAAGAATATGCAACATGGATCATGTTTCGTTCCTCTTGTCGCTGTGAACATTTAGGCACAAGAATCATCTCATTTCGACTTGAAATGAGAAAGTTATGGACTTTTTAAAGTTTGAATTTCATGAAAATTTAGGAGAGATAAAGTGATATGTAGATTTGGGAGTCTTGGAATTGAATAGGTGAAATTCCGTCTTCAATGGTTGTTCCAAACGGCCCCTAAGTTTGACAATGCTTGCATCTAGGATCCAACTTGTCAACCTACAAAAATTTTAAGGTGCAATTCGTGCTAAAAGATTCGGACATTTTGTCCTCACATGATGTCCGGTAGGTATGGGATCACAATTGAATCAGATTAATTTCAAATTTACCATACTATTTACCGAACAAAAATTTGGGATTCAAGTTGGCAAACTCCAATTAGTTCAGAATGTGACACTGCAACAAACTCTTTGGTATTTGTGAGGAGCAATAGAATAGTTAGCTGTACTTACTTGAATTGACAAGAGTCAAGGATTAAGTGTCAATACAGAGGCCATTGTGGATTGTTTTACAAATCCTAGTTCCCTTCACTTTTATCTCGCTCATGCTGTTTTTTTTTTTCCCCACAATACTTTTCTCTGTGTTATCCTATTTAAGTTGCTGAAGTATTTCATGAGTCACAACTTTAATGAAGTGAAGAACTGTAATCTTTTGGTGTTTGAAATAGGTTGGGAAGGTCAGCGTGGAATGGCTAGCGGAGGAGAAGACCAAAGTGGTTGGCACGTATCCCCCACGTAAGCGAGGTTGGACTGGATATGTTGAGAAGGACACTGCTGGGCAGACAAACATTTATTCGGTTGAGGTTAGTTAGCGTAATTGCTAAATTTTCACAGTAACATGCTGAAGTAGAGGATAAAACATGATGTTAATTATATCTAACAATAACACGTTAAAAAGGTATAACTTTAGTCTGTGACAGATAATTTACATAACCGTGCCATGTTTTGAACTTTACTGAAAATCAATATCAATTGCTTAGATCTATTTCACGTTCAGCAAACTATTTCTCTTGCGGAGGTACGGGGATGGTTACCTAGTTTTCTTTATTTAACCAACTTCGATGTTGTAAATTTAGATGGTACGCCTACTCTGAATAAAGATTTATTTCATAAATAATTTTTGGAACTCAGAATAACGTATCGTTATCGTATTACATGATTGGTTTTCAATCTTATTTGTTACTGATAAGCTTCCTTTGTAGTATACTTTCTAGTGCCGTAGAATAGGTGTAATAGATTTAGTTGGTAATTTGTTGGGGTATTTCTTTATCAGATATTCAACATATGTCAAGATCTAGATTGGTTCTTGTGAAACTAACTAGAAGGGGTAAATTAAAACCTAGAACCAGTGTGAATTCTTTCTTCTATGCCTGTACATTTTTCAGAAAACAAGAGAGAGAATTTGTATCCTAAGTGTTAAGATTAGAAGAGGTTCAAAATGCTGTCTTTTGCAGCCAGGAGGGAAAATCCAGAAAGTATCGTTGAGTTCAATCAGAATATAACAAGCTCCCCTAGGTTTAAGCGAATTAAAAGGTATCTCTTATGTTTTTTCAATTGCTAAAAAGCATTCACCTCGCTAAACTCTGGTCAAACTAAGTTGTTTAATTTCTAAAGTATGGCTAGAGTGCCCTTTTGACTGCGAAGACAAGCAGCAATGGGAAGTGTTCAATAGTTAAGGCAGCTTGTGTCATTTCACCAGTTTGATCACATTCAAATTTCAGCACGGGGAGTACTTTTTAAATGCTTCAAAAGAATAAGCTTGGGTATTTATTGTATTTTGATATATTTTTTTGATTTTCCTAATAAAGGATCTACCTGAATGTTATAATTATTCCTCAGCCATTCTGTTCCTTGCCTTCAATACATTCACTACTAAAATAACAGAGGAATGATTTAGAGAACTCTGAATGCTCTAACGGTTTGAAGTTCCAGTTATAGTCTTGCTAACACTAAAGTTCGGGTACAACACCAGTTTTTGAAGTTCGGGGGACAAGTTAAAAAAGCACTAGATTTCAGGGGCAAAAATAAAATTAGTCCATTAAGTAATTAAACTTATACTACTTTCTATTTTTATTTCTTCTTGTTCCTCATAACATGGCCTTGAAATTGGTATGGAGGACCATCAAAATTTCTTCTATAAGCATGAAAAATTGACGGGGGACTCTGGTAGTAAAAAGCAAAAACGTTAACTAATGAACTCGGCCATCTGTTCATAAGGATTTTCTAAATTTTCCAAATTGTAGCATTCATTTTGTACAACTATTGACAAATTCTAAATTTTCCAGCCTGCAGTTTACGTTGCAGAAAGCGCAATAAGTTCCGGAAGCGCAGGTTCTTCAGCAGATGGAGCCGAGAACACGGTAGCAATTGCCGCAGGCATCAGTCTCATCTCAGTGGCAGTGGCTTCGTTGATACTCCTTCAAGTGGGCAAGAACACTCCGCCTCAGGTGCAGACGGCTGAATACAGCGGTCCGTCACTAAGTTATTACATCAACAAGTTTAAGCCAGAAGAAATTATCCAAGCCTCAGTGCCATCAGTACAGCCAGAGACGCCAGCTCCAGAACTGCAGCAGATTCAGGTCGAGTCGCAATTTCAACCGGAAACTTCAACAACGAATCTTGCTAATGCATCTTGGGGAAGTTAAGTTCGTATCATGCTGAAACTATTTCTTTTTGTATACAATTGATGTACCAAAATCTGTGATTTAGCTTTGTTCAAACTAGTTATGGAGATGTATATCCCATCACATCTTTTAACCATAAAAGAAGTAAATCACCGTATATACCGTGAAAGAACAGTGGTAGTTATTTATTTATTTATTTTTTTTAAATTGCCCTGAAGGTGGTTAAATCACAATACAATACGAATGGCGAAATGGTTTCTCTGATATCAAAGTAGAGGTAAGAATCTATAGTTGCTTTTCGTGTTTGGGGGAATCACTGATTCTAAACACCACTCCGCGTTCTATTGATGAGTGTTGTTCAACGTGACCAGTATCATTTAGCGTTGCTATTAATTTTGTTTAGCTGGAATATTATTTCTCTTTACGGTGCTAGTTAATAAATCAATTATATTCATAAAAATAGAAATTAGGCCCCAAAATTTACAAATTTACTTGTCTTTTGGAACCCTAGATAACCTAACCCCAATCCCACCGCTTTTTGTGACCGCCATTGCCGTGCTCAGAGGCCACTGTGGTCGAAGAATATGGGAAGATCTAGGTAGACGTTGCACTGAGGCGACATAATAATACAATAATTATCTTATAACTTGCATCTAGGGATGTAAATGGGGTGGAGTGGAAGTATCATAGGTAATTTTCCATTGATATTTATTATTTTACATCCCTAGATGCAAATATATTTTGGTAGATGCAAATATGATGAGAAATTCAAAACCGTCAAAAAAAAAAAAAAAAAGGAAAAAGAAAGAAAGAAGTTTTCTTGTGGCCGTATCAGACTACAAAGTGTCATCACAAACTTTTGATTTGAAACTTTGTAAGACCAACCACGATTTGCAGCCCACCGAACATCGGCGCTACTTTCTCGGCTATTTCTACTCCACTTCTTCACCGTATTTCTACAGTGTAACATACTTACTACAGGGAAACACACCTGTCGCAACTAAATATTTTGTGACCGAAAAAATTTGGTATCAAAAGAGAGCCTTTTGCAACCAAATTTTGAGTGGCAAAAATTTTTGGTTGCATTTGATATCATATTACAACCACATTTTTCTACAACTATGCTTTGTTTGGTAGGGTGGAAAAGTAGAAGGAAGGAAGTAGGGGGAGGGAGAAGTAGAGGGAAAATACTAAACTAGCTTGTTTGGTAGGAAGGAAGAGAAAAAAGAGAGGAAAATTGAATGGAAAAAAAGTGTAATAGGACACACAAATTCAATATCCTCAAAAGTGAAAGGAAAACTAAAATACAATTAAAAATTATTAAAATTATTTTTTTGTCCTCACTTTTAAAGTAAAATAATATATATAGATAAATAAAAAAGTAATTAAACAATTTTTTTATTTTTTCTCCTCTTATGATACCAAACAATAAAAAGGAAAAACAAAATTTTTGATTTCTCTCTTATTTTCTCTCACCTCCA
Organism: Ficus religiosa; assembly: GCA_024759925.1. Taxonomy (NCBI): domain Eukaryota; kingdom Viridiplantae; phylum Streptophyta; class Magnoliopsida; order Rosales; family Moraceae; genus Ficus; species Ficus religiosa. The sequence goes on from JAFMPE010128180.1 coordinate 8,305, forward strand.
TTTTCCCTTTCCCACTCGTTTTCTTTCCTTCTTACCCAACATAGGCTAAATATTTGGTCGTAAAAAACGTATATGTTGCGACCAATTAATTTTTGGTCGCAAAAATTTTGGCGTCCAATGGATAAAAAAAGGTGGGTAAATAACTATTCCGCTACTAAAGTTTTTTTTGTCGCAAAAAGTAGACAATCAGCCGCCAATATTTTTCTACCAAAACTTCTAGTCTTTTTTGCGACCAACATATTAAGGAATGTTGGAAGCAGAATGTGTGTTGTCTGATTCTAATTATAGCAACCAAATCAGTGGTTGCAAAAAACTCTTTTTGCTTGGTCTAAAATAATTATATAATCAAAGAAGAAAATGTTAACTTGAATAACTAATTGATATGATCTAAGAAGAAAGTGTTCAACTTGAATGACTAATTTATTAGAGATAACCAATGAGGATTAAAAATCAATATTTCCAAAAGGAAAACTAAACGAAAAACAAACAGATCGGTGCTCATGATTACATCATAGTTCAAATTTCGAAAGATATATTCCGCACATAAAGGCTCTAGAAAGAAGTCTTGAGTTCTTGACTTTTATTTGCCTCCAACCTAAAAAAAGAAAAAAAAGAAAGAGTCAACTAATTAAATGTAATAACCCAAAATTTTGATGAACTTGTGATTTCCTTAGATATAAAGGAAAATATAAGTCTGAATCATGTATGTCAACATGAAGCTCATGATCTGATTTAATTATCATAGTATGTTTGAGTTCTTATAAGTATTATGAGACGCAATGATAATTTATTAAGTCAAGGATAAAGTTTTATGATGAAAAAGGCCGAACCATGAATTATGATTTTTGTTTGGGCCCATGAATGACCAGGATAAATTATGACTTGAATAAGATGGTACTGCAGTATAATAAGTAGTATTGAAATTATACTATAGCCGACCGTCATTACAGATGAAGAAGTAAGATTAAGGAATGAGATCACTCCAGAAAAATCAGGAATTATACTTAGAGCAATAAGGACTAAGTAGTTTCAAGTCCTAAGAAAATCATATACGTGGTCCAGTTAAGTGCAGATAAATTCTGAACTGCAGATCAGGATTCATGGACTGTTGATAGTTATAACAGTATTGGCACTATCTGGATTATCAAGAAATTAGACTGCGTATTGGGAGGAGTGCCCAACATGGCCTTACTTGGAGGCCAAGTAATTGTGGATAAATATGTAATTTTTGAATTATGAAATTTATGGATTTTTTCCTAACCAAAGCCTCCAACTAGGCCAAATGGCGACTTGGGGAACAAGGAAACAAATTAGAGATAAGTTTGAAGAGATATTTTTGGCTCCAACACATGCATGGCCGGCCACTTAGGGGACTTGGTAGACAAATATTTTGTCTTTTAAGCACCAATATGCAATTCAAGGAGAATTTAAGAAAAAAAATAATTATGGAAAATTATGGAAATTCCACCTATAAATAGAGGTGGGTAGTGTTGAGTTGAACCATTTAGTTGGGTTCTCAAACTTTTAGTTCCTTCTCAACTATTCCCCTCTAGCCTTAGAGAGAGAGAGAGAGAGAGAGAGAGAGTAAGAGTGAGAGCGGGCTGGCCGGTTGCTATGGTGGAAGAGTGGAGCAAAAATTTTGCTCATGCAAGGATCTAGAACCACTCTTTCAAAGTTTTAGAGGTATAATCTCAACCCTCTAACTAAGAATTTCATTTATGGAATTTATGTGCATTTCAAGCTATGGTTGTAAAAGCATAAGCTCATGCTTCTTATTTTATGGTTTTTAATGTTTGGTTATGATATATCTATGCTAGGGTTATCTTGGTTGCTAGCTCTAAGCATGGGTTTGATTTTTATACTCTATGTTGAGTTTAAGGTTATGTGTGCTCATTGCTCACAATGTGTTTGTGAAAATGTCGTCGCATGTCTAAGCGGGAGATTTTATGAATAATGATGATGACGATGATGATGTGAATGCTAAGTGTGTGTTGGTTAAGGAATTAACCTAAAACACAATTTGGTAAGCTTGAAAATTTATTGATGTTGTGTTTTTCAAGAACATCAGATAAGTGTATGTTTGAATGTTAAGAACGAATCCGACGCATTGCATGTTGACGTAGGCTCATGGCTGTGCCCGTTTGAGGTAGGATGCACGGATTTTTAAGCAAAAATCAACAAAAAATGCAAACTACCAATTTTTGGATTTAATTGGACAGTTTTCTTGAAACTTAATTTTGAGGTGCTTAGAGGCCAAATTTGGAAAAAAGATATAACTGTAAAGTTGTAGAAAATTGAAAATTCTAGGGGGAAGCTTAGATGGTTTTTGAAAATAAGGCTCCAAATGTCTCTGTTTTTATCAAAATCCAAAATTGGTCAGTACAGACAGTGTACACGGCTATAATTTTTCAAAAGGAAAAACGAGTAAGTTAAAGGTAGATTTAAGTTTTAAACAAAAAACAAAAGTTGTAGGTTTCGACGAGATCTACAACTTCTATGAAGAAAATTTTTCCAAATTTTAAACCAGTTTAAAGATAAAATAGGATTTTCAAAACTATACATGGTATAGGAAATTTCCTGCACACATGCATTCCAGTAAATTAAAAGGATGTTTTAAAAGCAGTTTTTAAGGTTTTATGATCTCTTTAAAAAGAGACTAAGATTTTATAAAAATGGTTTCAAAAAGGTTTAAATCCAATGGAATTTCCCAAGTGATTTTTAAACGTACTATGTTTTATAAAAGGTAATTTCAAGTATTATGGTAAGAAATACTTAATTTGTAGAGTTATGATATTTTCAAGTAAATAAGATATTTTTAAGAAAGGAAAATACACTAAGTTACATAAGAATATGGTAACAAGTGTATGACTGATGGTAACAGGATAGGATACCGATTTGTTATGTTAGGGCATGTATTCATGATTACCAATGGTAACCGGATAGGACATCCATTTACTATGTTAAAGTACCAATGGTAATCGGATAAGATACCGGTTTACAATGATAGGATTTGTATCTATGATTACCAAAGGTAATTGGATTGGATACCGATCTAGTATATTATGGTTTATAGTAAAATAGAACGACTCCTATCTTATGCCTTGTTTGAAACAGGAATATGACTTGTTGTCGTGCCTTGATGGAAGATAGACCAACAGCGTAGGACAATTTGTAAGTACAATTCCGCCTACAGCACGGGCAAAATGTTTTTATTGTATTGCATGTTTTTTAAAAAATTCATGCATTGATTTATATGATGTACATATGTTTTATGTTTTATGTTTTATTATTATGACATCGTAAAAGCGTGTTTACTAATAATAAATCACATGATAAGAACAAGATTAAGTTTTCAAGTAAGAAACATTTAAGATTTAAGTTTTCAAGAATGATCAACCAAGAACAAGTTTTCCTATAATAAGATAAGACAAGTAAATTTTCTTGTATCGTTCCGACTTGCCCCAAGGGCGGGTTTAAACGGTTTGGTCCATGGTTTGAGTTAGATTGGATTGGCTGCCCCAACTACTCCATGTTAAATAGTTTGGTTCATGGTTTGAGTTGGATTGGACTGACCGCCTCAACCACTCCATGGCTATGCACCACAGCACGTATACATGATATGTAAGGGGCCCAGAACCAAGTTAACATAAGAAAGCACAATTGATTAATAAGAAAGCATAATCGGTTCATGCATTCTTTTACTAAAAATGTTTTGCGGAATAGAAAGTTGTACTTATTGAGCATAATCTCATAACTTACGTTCATGCTGTAGGTAAGCAATCTACCGGCAATGCTTGATGCAAGACTATGGAGAGATGATACTACAGACTGTGAAATTTAGGTTGGACACCGCCACAGGTTTTAGAAAATATGTTTTGTAATGTAATAACCCGAATTTTGATGACTCTAGATTTCCTTTGGAACAAGGAAAATCTAAGTCTGGATTATGATCAGACGAGAAAGACAGTATAAGTTTGAGTTCTTGGTTAACTAGCTACGAGACTCAACGATAGATTACTTAGCCTAGTATGGGCGTTTTAAGGGAAACGGCATGATAAAATTTCATGATTTCATGTTGGTCAAAGTTTGACCAAGAAAGTCAAAGTTGACAAAAAAGTCAAAGGGTTGACCAAGAACGGGTATGACTGTACAGTAATGGGATAAGCAATATGGGAAATATACCGCGAAAATTGTCTTTTCAAACAATATAACAATAATAAGCTATGAGACCACCCTAAAAAAATCAAGCACACCAAGTTGGATATCAAGGGCAAAAAGGTTTGAAGAAATAAGAAAAAAAATTTTACAGCCCAAAAATACACAAATAAATTTTGAACTGCAGTCAAGTATAACAGTACTAAATTGTACTGTGTATTAGTGAACACAGTATTGGAAATATCTGTGTTAGCAAGAAAATAGACTGCATTTTAAAGGAAAAGCCA
>JAFMPE010128191.1:730-11146 GCA_024759925.1 Ficus religiosa
ATATATATATATATGCAATTTTAGTGATTGATTTTCTTTTTGATTAATAAAATAGATACAAAAAGAAACCTCATTTTCGACGGCTTTCAAAAGCATAGGATGGGAATGGGGAGGCAATGTGGTAGGGGCAGGGGCAAGCTTGGGAATAATGGCATCTCTGCTGGTGGCCATGTTAGGCCAAGCCAGGTACCTTTGTGTTATTGGAAGGGCTCGTTTGGTTCCCTCTTGGTTAGCCAAGGTTCATCCTTCTACTGGCACACCCTTGAACGCGACTCTCTTCCTCGGTAATTCCTCTAATTAACTCTTATATGTTTACACACACACACACACCCCGATGTTATACAAATATGTGCTGTCTAGCCACTAATTTTTCAGGCCTAGTGTGTGGATTTTGCAAGTAGGTTTCCTTAACGAGTGTGTTTGGTAAGAGAGAGAAGTGGAAGGAAGGAGATCAGAGATGAAGGGATTAGTGAAAAATTTTCAACATTTATATGGTTGTTTGATAGGAGAGAAATGAGTAAGGAATTAAAGAATGGACTCCAAATTCTTTTAAACACTCCAATTTTGATCTCTCCTAAACTAAAGAGTTGTTGAAGGGATTTCATACCAAACAACACAAGAAAAAGGACACATTGCTCCTCCATTTATCTCACCTTTGTGATCTACCACTCCTTTTTTATTTTCTCTCATTCCTACCAATCAGAGCCTTAGAGCGTGTTTGATAGGAGAAAAAAGTGACAGAAAGGAGAGGGGTGGCAGGATTAGTGAAATGATTTTGGTATTCATAACTATTTGGTATGAGAGAGAACAGGCAGGGAAATGATTAAGAGAAGAACTCCTAATCCTTTAAAACACATAAATTTTCATATGTTCTAAACTAGAGAAATTATTAAAGAAATTTCATACCAAACAACAAAAGAGAAATAACATCTCCCTCCATTCTCATTTCCCTCATCTAAGTGTCACTCCTTCCTTTCTATTTGCTATTCTTCCTACCAAACATACCCTCAAGTCCATTGAAAGAACATAGGTTTTTCTAACTATCATTCAATTTTATTAATTAAGTTTTTTTTAGTGACTAATTTTCTCCTTCTTGCTAGCTAATTTAATATTTTAGGACTACATATAAATTTAACCGCGTCCATGATTTTTAAACGCAAAACCCGGTTTTTGTTTATTGGTTACTTTGTGCTATACTTGGGAGTAAAATTTGCTTTACCCCACTTGAAGTGCTATTTCTCAAATGCCATCCAATCATGTTTTGACTTCACTTTAATTTAACACGTCGAATCACGCACAGAAAAGGAGCTACAAGTTATTGAGGAAAAAAAAAAGCATCATTAAAAATATCTAAAAACAAACAAACAAACAAAATAGACAAAAGGAAAGAAATAGTGATATACAAAGGTGATTTCCAGATGTTGGAGTTAGAATCATTAGCAATAATTAGTGATTTCCGAAAGTAAACGCACAATTTACTTCTGATTATGTGATCAATATTACTTTGGTATAGTTTTTTTTTTTTTTTTTCAAACTTCTCAATTCATTCATAAATGATAATGAATTTTTGATCTGTATGTAGGACTTTGCACGGCATCAATAGCACTCTTTATAGACCTAGACTTGATCCTCCAAATGATCTCCATCGGCACACTCGTCGTGTTCTTCCTCGTCGCCAATGCTCTCATCTACCGCCGGTATGTCGTCACCGGCAAAAACCCTCCTTCCAAAATCCTCCTCTTCCTCTTCCTCCTCTCCTCCGCCGCCTTAGGGTTTTCCCTCTCATGGAACAGCAAGCACCAACATTGGTGGTCGTGGGGCCTACCGCTATTCGGTGGAGCAGCTGTCACCACAACGGCTCTATTCCACTACGCAGTACCAAATTCCCTGGCTAACTACCCCGCCGGGACGTGGTCCGTGCCCTACATGCCGTGGCCTCCAGCCCTATCTATCTTCCTTAACATATTCCTCATGGCCAGTCTCAAGATGCGTTCCTTTCAACGATTTTCCATTTGGACGGCTCTGATCACTTTGTTCTATATGCTTTATGGGGTCCACCAGACTTACCAAGCGGAGGAGACTGATCAGATGCTTGTTAATAATGATCATGATCATCATGATCGAGTGAATTCGTCTGTTCAGCAAACTAAGTTAGAGAATATCCAAGCTATGCCTGTCATTACTCAAGCCTAAAGAAGGTTTTGATTTATTTTATTTTATTTTGTGGTATATGGTTTTTGAGGTAGTCATAAATGTACATGCCTTGGCAAAGCAAAAAGGAGTTACTATAACAGATAGAAATATAACTATTTATAAACAAAAAGAAACGTGTTCTTTTTTAATGCAAAGAAAGAGTAATTATCTTCAATTATATTAGAACTTTTTATATTTTTTTTAACAATGAGATATGACCCAATGGACCTCACAAAATGGTGGACTCCGTTGATAGGATCTATTCGGTGTGTAATACAAGGATTCAATCTGACAGAATTTAATGTCTTTTTTTTTTTTTTTTTTTTTCAATGTTTCTTGAGCTTTTCTTCCTCCATTTTGGTTTATATATGTTTTAGATATATACACACACATATATATATGATCACATCATGACGTAATGATAGAAGGCTAGCTAGATGCCACGATCAAACTCCTTTTCGGGGGTGGTGAAGATGATTGATGTGATCTTCACCCACATCGAGTAATAATGAACACTAAGTTTGGACCTCCGATCCATATCAATTATAATAAGATTGTATATAAACAATGGTAACCTTCTATGTCAACATAAGAAAATTCAGTAAAAGCATATATGTGAAAATCAAATTTTTAATAAAGACAAAAACAAGAACAAAAATCAATGGAAATTTCAAGTGACTCCAGTAGTACCAATGTTATCTATAGGGAGAGGTCACTAAACGGGTAAAGACTAATTAATGTGAAAAACTAATACGTTGAACTCTTTTCTTTCACTTTTTATTTTTATTCCTTATTTTTTTGGTTTTTAAAATTTAAGGTGGGAGATTTGAAATCTACAATGTATCATGTTAGGTTTGCAATTATCTTTAGTTTATGCTTACAATCTTTTTTTTTTTTTTTTTCCTTTTTCTAAACCTACAAAATAGTAAATATATACAAGCTATCGATGGCAATAATAGGGGTACGTACGTTCTTATAAAAAGCTTTTTGGGTTTTTTTTCTTTTTCAAGTAGTGGGGATCGCATTGGCAATTATGCTTTATTCATGTGGTGAATAGGGAGAAGTTGGCGCGTTAGAATTGTTGCTCATAATTCGTACCTAATAATTGAAGAAAATGTTTCCAATTTTGCAACTGCATCCATCTTTGACCACCAAACAGCAGTGTGTGTGTGTGTGTGTGTGTGTGTGTGTGAAGCCAATGACTCTGAGGTCGTGTTTGCGTTGTTCATAATGCTTTCCATCAATGGTGTAGACAATGACATATTGACGTTGAGATTATTAGTCTTAACTCGTTTGATTTATTTCATGAAAATAAAGTTATTCGTTTCCAATCGCATAATGATAGGTTAAATCATTGAATTTTAGGGTTTCTAGAGACACTTATTTTAATCTTAATTTTTATATCAATTTTGAGTTAATTGTCATATTTTTACTGATAAATATAATCTTTTATTATTAATTTATGTAATAATAATTATTAATAAAATAACGACAACTTAAATTAGTATAAAAATTTAGAAATAAAATTAGAGTCCTAGTTTTTTTTTAAAGATAAGATATGATTTGAAATGAAATGATAATATAAATTATTCTGCCACACAAATAAACGATGCACATATGTATGAATGAAGGAGTTCGTGTGACACTTCAGTTGGCAAATGGGAAAAAGTATTTCCACCAAAAAAAAAGGAAAAGGTAAGAACAAAAATCTCTAAAAAGAAAAAGGAAAAAGGGTGGAATTACGTCTTGTCTTGTCTTCATTTCTCTTTCATTATTACAATTATTATTTATAGTTTCACCTCAGTAAGAAACTAAAAGGAAAATAATAATAATAATAATTAGAAACAATAGTTTGATATTTATATGACTTTTTCGAAGACATTTTTTTCATGGGGAAGGTTAAAAAGCGACAATTTTTTAGATTAAGGATATGAAATTCAAATTCTACACTTTATGAATGAAATCAAAGATATGAGATTATCATTATGTTATACCTGCAATACAATAAAAGTTAGGCATTTTTCAAAGTATGTTTTTAGTGAAAATCCCAAGTCTTGTGAGATTATATAGTATATATAATGTCTTAAAATCAAGAATAAATAACTTACATAGTTAAGAATCAGTAAATTAAATGGTTGCAAGATATAATCTATCGATAATTTCACACATATCTTTATTAAATGGTGTAGAGTTCGATCCCCACACCTCCTAAGTTCAAAAAAGTTATACAGTCTTTCAAAAACTAATCAATAACTAATTAATCAATAGTTGATTAACCAAGATCCATCAACATTTTTGTCCAAAAAATAATATACGATTTTCTATTTCTTAATGACCTCTTTTTTTATTTTCATTTAACAAAAAAAAAAACAAAAAAAAAAAGAAGAAGAAGCTAGAGACATTTACTTAAAGCAAGCTTAAAAATGAAGGATTATTGAAAATGAGGGATTATCCACCGCAATTTTTCTTCTTCTTCTTTTCTTTTTTCTTTTTTTGTTCCACTTCGAACCTCTTTTAGGACTGTCAAACAATTATAAAAATTTGATGAAGAAAAAATTATGGATTCATAGATACGAAATTAAGGTTAAACAAGATATATGTTATTTCTTGCTTTCTTTATTGTAAATAAAAGATGTCCAATGAATATTTCTCAACGCGTCACTGCTTGGACATCTTTTATTTTCTAATTTTTCTCTAAATTTTAATTTTTAAAATGTGAAGGACTTTCAAGTCCTTTTCATAATCAAAGTGCACAAAATATTTTGTTTACACACACACATACATGAATTATTATTATTTATTATGGCAGTCATTAATCCTTATAAGATAAAAAAAAAAAATAAGTTGTGTAGTCTCGTGTGATGGTTCAAAGTAAAAAGATCACCTCCTAATGATGCATTTTGGGGTAATGCCTAAAAGTAAAATCATGTATTCATGAGATCTAAAGTGGATAATATCATACTAAAGGGAAATATGGATTATTATATCTATGCCATTGAATTTTAAGATAACTCTTACTTTGTCTTGATTTTCTGTTTAAAACAAATGGAAAATAAGAAAATTAGTCTTACTAAGCTAATTCTAATAGAATTTCTACTAAAAACAAATGAAAAAGACCTGAATGAACTTAATCTTATTTATTTATTTATTTGTTTATTTATTTTTTTACTGAAATTCTGATATAAGATAAAATGAGGTCAAATTCAAAGTTCATATAGCAAAGTAAGAGTTTTTAAATTAGTTCAGGAAGTGAAATGATAATGACCTTAAAAGTAATCATATATATATATAGAGACTGTTTCTCTATCATTTTTGGATGAAAAATGCTAGGGATACTATTTCTAATCCCAACTTTTGAATACCAACCTACATGGTATATGAGTTGTCATTCTTTTATTGATAAGTGCTTAAAATATTGTCACATCAATTGATTGCATTTACCAATAAAAATAGGCACATGAATTTCTATTTAAAAAATTAAGATTAAAATTGGTGTCCTTAATTCACTACTCGATTTGGATATTACATCACATATACAAAAAAAAAAAAAAAAAAAAAAAAAAAAGATGATAGTCCTTGAGAGGGCCAAAAAAAAGAATGAAAAATTAAGATACAATGAGTGATGAATTATTTGATCATTTACTATTTTGCTCTCACTGAAAATTAAAAATTCTCACATAGTTCACAATAAAATTTATTTTATCTGGGAAAAAAATATATTTGGTATACACTCCTACTAGAATATATTTCTGACTTCGTCTTTGCCCAAAAACGTACACAATAACATTCCATTTCCACATATATCAACAGATTGTGATCAAACTAATCAAATATTAAGTCAAACGTAACGTTTTTTAAGTCCCAAAAGAATGAGTGTCTGATTTCTACGAAGATCTTCCGATGCTGTTCTCGACAAAAATACATCGCCTTCTGAAGTAGTAGATGATCATAATTCTTCTGAACTAGAGGAGGATAGTTCTTCTGTCACGAAGTAAATTTCCTGGCCTTCCAACCGTTGATCTTGATCCTCAACTTTAACGGCATTTTCTTTCTCATTTTCACTTGTACTGCTTGTCGTTTTCCCTTTCTTTCTGGATAATTTAGTCGTCGTAGAAGGTTGCTTCTTCTTGTACAACTTACACAGTACCCACACATCGAGCATTTCCTACAAGGGGATCAAAAATAGGAAAAATAAAAATTTTGAACTTCGGAATAAAGTGATAATAATCAAACATAAAGGAGTTCTATTCTTTTGTTTTACTGACAGCTACTGTTGTTTTTTAGTAATAAAGATCAGCTTTTTGACATTCTGATATATGATTGAAAGCAGTTTTGCATCTCTCACTATAAATTTTTAAAATGGATACTCAGATATCTAATCATTAAAAAATTAATCCAATGACTAAAGTCTAAAACAATAAAGGTAAAAAAGAAATAAATAGCACTTTTCTAAAAATATTTATAGCATATATTTTAAAAAATATATATTTGAGGTAAATAGTATATTTTGGATAAATAAATTATTTATCATAAATATTCTATTTACTTAAAAATATTTTTAAAATATGTTATTTATTACAAATATTTTTTTTAAAATAACATATTTAATGTAGTTTCTGAAACAACAATATCTATAAATAGTTTAAAATTATAATTCTTGTAAGTTTTTTTTTTTTTTTTTTGGAAAAATAACATTTAAAAAAATAATAATTTAATACCTGCTTTTTTTCCTTGGCAGCATGATCAATATGCACACTAGTCTTCTTATTCATTTTGCCCTTGTTATTTTCTGTCCTTTTAGCATCATTGAGTCTGTATTCATGCATGATCCAATCAGTTTTTGATTCTTTTACTGGTTTTGGTGTGGTGTAAAACACTAGCGATTTCCTATATCCAACTTCCCGTCCGGTGGTAGGGCACAACACAATTTTATCGTTTCCGGTCGCCTTCCAACACCCACCTCCGGCACTCCGTGCTGGACGAAATCCATTTTCGTACTTTTTGTGTGTCGGTGTGAAAAAATACCGTTCACTCTCTCTATGTAGCTTGTATTTCTCTGTTGATCGAGAACAATATTTAACAAACGTGATCAGATGGGGCAAAAAAAAAAAAAAAAAGTAACGTTAGTTATTTGTAACATCTTATTCAACATAATCTTAACGGTAGAAAGAAAATTGTTTGTCTTCGATTCGATATAAACAAGGTATTTAGCATTTTTGTCTCTCACCCTCCTGCAGCAACTTAGTTCTCTAAATTTTTAGTTTTGACAATTTACCACATGAACTCTATAAATTATTGTAATTTACTCTATTTTATTAACTTTCCATTGATTTAAGATTTGAATTTCGAATATATGTATTAGGGTTTGTATTAAATTTGGAAACTTTTTGTTAGAAATGGAATTTTTCATCTTTGTAACATGAGACGTGGGTTTTTAATCACCAATTGAACAAAAATTTAAGACAAATGAGATAGAATGTAACAATTTAAAAAGTTTAAAGGGCAAATAATCAGAATTAAAAGTTTCGGAGGTAAGTTATTAAATGGTGACAATTTTGAGGGACGGTGGTGATAAATGAAAGATTGCAAGAAAATTGGATATTTGAGTTTAAAAATTACCTGCTAATGTGTTGGGATTGAATTGGTAAATGTCTTCGTCTCTAATCCTGTTTGGTGGCAAAGGTATGTTTTCTATCTTCTTTTTCAAGTAACAAAGAATAAGTTCTTCATCCGTGGGTGTGAATCTATATCCATCAGGAAATTTGTCAAAATAAGAATCGTCGAATGATCGTGACGACGACGGAATAGGCTCGTCATCGTCGGCGGCGATCAGAAAATGAACATCGTCACCATTATTCATGATGTCCTCCATTGCCAAGGTCTTAAACACTTGATGGTAATTTTTTTTTTTTTTTCCGTCCTACAGATATAACACATGCAATACGCCAATAGAAAGAGAGAGAGAGAGAGAGAGACGGAAAAAAAAATCCCACGAACGTATATCAGAATGTATAAATATATATAATATATAAAATGTCAAAATGTTTATCAGTATTTTAATTGTATATAATGTAAAACTAAACCAACAAAAAAAAAAAAGTGTATGTCATAGTTAAATAATTATCTAACCCTTCATCTCAAAAGAAAAACTATCATAATTGATACATCATATGCCTAAAGGAATTATTCCTTGATATAAAATCTACCTGAAAATTAGATCGGGAAGCAAAAACAGGAGAAACGACAAGATAAGCAGACTTCCAAAGGTAAAACGACAGCTACAAAGGATATATATACATACATACATACATACATATATATATATATGAGTTGATACAGCGGACAGGTAAAATACCGGGGAATGAAAAGATAAATAGAATAATAGCAACGAAAAATGGAAAAATAAAAGATGGTATGGCTCTTATTTAATAGAATTGAAAAACCTAGTCATTCAAATCCGATTACAAATCTAATTCCTAATTGTTGACCAACTCTAATTTTCTAAAGCAATCATAATTATATTAGGATAACGCTGATTCATGTCTCTGAATTTTAGGGATATTTTCACTTTACTTTTAAAACATTAAAAACTCGCACTTTTCTCTTAAATTTTGTATTTGTCTCACTTAATACCTTTACTAGAAATTTGGTTAAAAACAAACAAGAAACTAGGAGATTTAGTCTTATTAAACTCATTATACTAGAATTTCTATTAAAAAAAAAAAAAAACCACATAATTGTATTTGACTCTCTTTTTTTTTTTCCCTTTTGTTTTTAAATTGAAATTTTATCAAAAGAAACCAATTAGGACTAATTCAAAGTTTATGGGGTAAAGTAAGTTTTTAAAGCTCAAGAGGAAAAAGGGGAATGACCTTAAATTTATGGATATAAATGAAAATAATCCCCACATTAAATATCGTAATAAAAAATGTTAGGGACACCAACTTACTCTCATCTTTTGCATAAATAATGAGTTATCATATTTTCACTTGTGAATCAATCTATATGACAATCCTCTAAACATTACTGTATGTTACAATAAGATCTTATGTGTGGGAACCCAAATTTTTGGGTGGAAACGAAAATAAAATTAAAAAATAGATTATTATTATTATTATTTTTTTTTTTTTTAAGTGTTTGAAAGCGTAGCACGGTATTTTATCCCTAACGGGAAATAATCAATTAAATTGATTGAAACAATGAAATCAATGATACAACATAAGAAAGGCATAAGTGGCCATAAAATATAAATACCTACTTTGTACTAAATTTCATACAACACCAATCCCTTCGACTAGTCAGCTTCAAGCCAGGTTGTTTCAGATTGGCCAAGTGAATCTTTGCAGAAAAAACTCACAACAATGTCGGATATTTCGCATCAAGGAATTCTCTAAGTGTCCGAGCAGCTTTCTGACCACCCATGAGTTCAGCGAGCCTCTCCATGGGAAGAAGTGCAAGTTCTGCCAAGCTCTTGCAACCATCCATGATTGTCCGGTAGTTTGAATCAGTCACACCTGGAAGCCGTCTCAAAAACTCCACCGCAGATGTGTTGTAATTTTCAGCTCTGCAATTTACACAGCAAGAATAAAGCAATGAGAGCCTATAATCGATTTGGGCCTAGGAACTCAGTGATAAGACCAATGCTAAAGGCACGGGTAGTCTCCAACACCACACACATAAAAAGTACGTCCCCCAACATGGGACCAAGAACTAACAGATGAGACCCAATTTCTATTAGTTGTGGTGTGTAACACCGGTGACACCCCAAAAACATTCCACACCCGATGTCACATGCTCATTTTATATAGAGCGTAGTTACTTCATACGAAGTACCACATTCAGCTAACAGCCAAAGGGGAAGATAAGTATGGACAGGCTCTAAAAACATAACCATCTCAAGATAATTCTCGTGTCTGCATCAGGCGTTTAAAAGTGTAGTATAAGATGTAGAATACGAACATAAAACCAAAACCAAGTAAATTACCTCACATCATTGTCTATGATGCCCTCCTCCGAGGGCACGCCAACTCTCATTGCTTTATCCTCGTCAGGTTCGTCCTGATTTGCTTTAAGTGAAGCAAATATTTCTGCAGTGGCATGCAAACTGCGGGACCAGATAATTCGCAAGCGAGGGAAGTGAAGAGCTAGCAAAGATAGCTTAGATATAATATTGTTGGGTGTGACATCATCACCAATATCACTTGCAGACTGCAAACATAGACA
>JAFMPE010128204.1:4078-14493 GCA_024759925.1 Ficus religiosa
ATATATATATATCATTCAACAGTTGATCTCGATTAATTAAATGCTAGATGACGTATTGTGCTTCATTATTTAATTGGTCGTTATTTCATGATTAGTTTCTTGTGAAATAATTAATCATGTTACTGTATTATGTTAGTGATGTTTAATAAGTGCGAGTTGTTTTTAATTGTTGAGTCGTGGATTCAAGCTCTCAAAAAGTAATAAAATTTTCTTTGAAATACTCTTATTAATTTCATTGTTGAAGAAATGTTCAGCAATTCGAACACCAACTTGCTACAAGTTTTCAGTGACAACAAAGTAAAACATCCATTAATATTTTCTGATTCGTAAATGTCCATAAAAATAAATTAAGCATCTATATCATCCTCATCCAAATTTTAGAATCTATTAAAATCATCTCACATAAAAATTCACAACAAAATGAAAAAAAATATTCGTCTTATTTGAGGAGTGTTTTGTTTTATTTTCGTTTGCAAGATATGTAATTAATTTCTTTATGGTTGTTTGTGTGACTTTTGTGTTATGGGTCTCTTATCATCAGTTGATCTAATATTTTCATAACCCGTAAAGGGTTTGCTAAAGATCATGTGTGTGCTTGATATCTTGTGTACTTTTTTGGGTGTCTTTCTTTTATGAAGTTCGATACACACTAGTTTTCCTTGGTGCGCGTCATTTGAGTTTACTAGTGAAATCAATTATCTATCGGTGTTGAGTATTCTGTAGTAGGAGACTTTGCATGTGAATTCGTGATTGTATAGTCTTTCAAGATACTTTGGAATATAATTTAGCTCCATTAAGATGTATTTTGAATAGTAATCTCAGAACACTTTTTTCTAATAGTTATTTTATTCTCCATAAAACCACATTCCCATTTGTATTCCCATTTTTTTCAACATTTTTTATGTCATTTCTTTTTTTTTTTTTAGTTATTAGGTTTTTACAATTTAAATAATTGTTTTTATTATCTATTCAAACACACATTTAAATGTTTTTGCTTAAATTATTCAAATACAAATTGCTCGCTTATCAAACATCAATTCGAATGATAATTTAAATGTTATTATTCAAATTATGTTTTCATGCAAAATGTTACTATTTGAATGGTTGTACCAAAAAGACCTTAAATGAAAAGGTCAATTCACCAATCAATAGCAATCAAATATCAAAAGTTGGTATTTGCTATATTTGGCACAGAGTAAAGTAATTGTCAAATTTAACATTCAAAATAACATTATATTATAGAGTGATTTTCTTACCCAAATGTCAAATTTTAGTTTTGAAAAATCAAAATAAACATAAAGTATAAAAATTAATCTTCTAAGTAATAGTAGTCTACCGGATTACCAAAGAGTCATGTCCTTAAATTCTCTTCTATCGTGCTTATGAACATAAAATTACGAGTGTTATATATAAATCTTTGTTGAAAATTTCATTGTTTGGAGAACTTATGCATCCAATGTGAATCATGATAACAAAATTAGATTCGATCAAGAGACGAAAGTACTTGTCCAAATTGGTTCACTACCTTCCTATTATAGGTCACGTGATTCACGTGACAAATTCCATCACCAAATAAACGACTATACAATTTCACTCGGTCCACCACTGCAATAAACACTGTACTTTTTTAGCTAGATTGCACACTACTTATTAGAATGGACATAAATCAATGGCTAAACATTAAAAAAAAATTAAAATTAAAATGCCAAAAATATTTCTTGCCTATGATATATTAGGAATTGAAATGTAAATCAACTTTGTAATTAGGAGTCGATATATTTGTTGTCCTAAATTTTTCTTTTCTTATTGGTTGTCCTTTAATAATATTACAGTTTCATCTAAATTTTAAGAATTTGACCACCTTAAAATACTAGCTACTAAAAATATTTAAATTAATTGATGCATTATCAAAATAGTAAATGAGACACTAGATGTGAATTAGTATTATATGTTACAAATGATATCAGTCATCGTAATTTGAATTTCTTTTTTTATACTTCATGATATCTATTTAAGTATATCACGAAAATCAATTATTACATTTGAAACACTACGTGTGATTGATCGCTAAACAGATTGTAAACTAAGTGGCCTCCACAAACTTTTAAGGAATATACACAAGCGTATTACGTATTATATGGAAAAAAAAAATTTTTTTTTTGAACGAATATCACCTCATACGAGGCTCATATTTTTATTGAAAAAAAAAAAAAAAGAACTAAAACAATCATCGCAAACAATCCAAAGCACAAAATATGAACACCGTCAAATACTAGCAGGTGGAAGATGAGAAGGTGGCGGTGCCTTGCGAGGAGGAGGAGGAGGAGACGGTTTTGTTGCTTCGCTTCCCAATTTCCGTGTTCTTAATAAATCTGCAAAATTTTTCACCACATTAACCCCCAACATAAGTTAATGCCTAGGCTAATTAACGAATGATATACCTAACATATATACAGCGGTGAAGCAAAACAAAAATTTTAGTGACGACATATAAAATAAATAATATTAATACATAAACGCTAAAAGGTAAATTTTTATAAGTGGGGCTGTATGCAAGTTTTTAATTTTGTTATTTGATGATTTTGTTAATTTTTAATAAGGACAAAATAGAAAATCATGAAATTTTTAAGATAAAATTAAAAAGAAAAATTTCAGTTATAGCCCCACTTGTCCCACCTCCATCCGCCCCTGTATATGTATAATACTTTGCAAACAACGAAATTTAAGTACAGCTTTATGCATATATGTAAATACATATATATCTATACATATGAATATATGTATATGTTTATGTAAGCCACAAGAGTAAATTTTACGTACCGGCATGGACAAACTGGTGGTGTGTGGAAAACATGTTGGCTAGAAGGAGGGCAATCAGCAAAACGAAACGAATGGCAGAAGAGAGTCCCATTTCTTCCTAGCTAGTCCTTTAATTACGATCTAATCTTTGTGTCCATGCACGTATTGCTATATTATCATGTGTGTGTGTGTCTATATACATATATATATATATATATATATTTATTTATTTATTTATATGTGTGTGTGTTCACACTTGCACACAAAATAGAGAAACTAGCTTCTCATAATCAAATTGGGAAACCGCGTGGTTTACTAATGACAGGATAATATTTTATGTCTTAAAATTTCTTTTTGTTCAGAATATTCCTCATAAATAATAATGTTTTTCTTAGTCATTTTGTGTGTTTGACAAGGCATAGAAATGGACATTATATTCAAGTACCCCTCATGCACGTATAAGCTGAAAGTCTCCTAAAAGAAATATATCACACCTTAACTTGGTCTGTTAGCTACTGCAATTTTATAGATTTCTTGACTATATATATTAATATATATATATATATCAAATTTTCTTCAGTTGATTATTTCATGATCAGTTGACTCCGTCTTGAGAATTAACAATCATATTTGTTTCAATAATGTTGAAGAAATGTTCAGCAATCCTTTCACCAATTGTTGATAGATACAATTCTAATGCTCACAAGCTAAGGATCCGTTTCACGTATACGCTCTACTTGGAGTTTTCAATTGTTGTTTTTTGTTTTGTTTTGTCCTTTTTTTTTTTTTTTTTGGTTTTTTTAAGTAAATTTTCACTATCTATATCTATAAATATCTCTTTTTCATTTTTATAAAACTCAAATTTTATAAATCTATAATTTTCTTTTTTCCAGTCGAAATGAGATTTTAATTTTTTGAAATTACATTAAAAACGAGAGAAACGAAATAAGATCCATATATAATAATATTTTTTTCCAATATATTTTAAGTTTTTACAAGTTTTAACTATCACAATTCATTTTTAACCTAATGCACATTTTCAGAACACAACTCATTTACAAATAAAACATTTCCAAAGCTCTAAGTCTTCCAAACGCCACCTAAATTTTGCAAAGGGAAAGGAGAAAATTATGGGAAAGATGTAGTAGCTTTCTCAAAAATATTTTTCATAAAGTAAAAATAAATAAATAAATAAATGAAAGGAAAAACGGAACAAAAGCGATATGGTTTGCAGTAATAAAACTGAAAAATAGAGGACAAGAAAATAGATAATGTTTTATTAATGTCATCATGGAACCTCCTCTAGAGTAGAGAGTAGGAAAAGCATAAAACATGCCAAACACAAGAGAGAAAACTATAAGCTGCCAAAGAGGTTGGTTGACAATTGTCATGGAAAAAGATATTACGTTATTTTCTAAAAATTAAGCAAACTTATGAGTTAAAAATTCAAAATTTTAAAAAGTAAGTAGGTGCATGTGGCCTCGTTCATATTTACCTAACTCCGTGCATGTTAATGATGATGGGTGGCAGGAGATTCCCTCTAATATTCATTTCATCTTTTGCTCTGAATAGTAGGGAGTTGTGTCCTCCTTTTCGTGTATGCTTTTTTTTTTTTTTTTAATTATTTTTATTATTTTTTTAATTTTCTTTTTTGTTTGATCATGAAAGTGGAGGGATTCAAATTATACATCTTATAGTAGAATAAATGTGAAATTATCACTAGATTATACTAGCAACCATGTCACGTTGTTTGTTTTAACTTTGGGAGAACAGATTTATGATGATCAATTATACTGGTAAGATTTATATTTTGGAAAATTTGGTTGTGCGACCTTTTTTAGTCACATAATCTAATAAATGGCCTGACTTTTTTTTTTTTTTAGCAAAATGATAGTTTTTTTTTTTTTTTTTCAAATTTGATCAATTAGTAATTGATTATAAAATTCAGTGATTTACATTATGATCAATCAATAATTGACCATTTAAGAAAATTGATTGACTATCTTAGAAGAAAAAAAATGCCTTTTAATTAATTTTTAAAAACTTCGACCATATGTTAAAAAAATTTCTTAAATAAAGGCTATTTAGCTATAAATCTCTTAAATTTTTAGGTTTTAGTACATGATCCTGATCAAATTTAGATTTTTAAGATATATATTTATAGATTAGGAAAAATAACAAACATAATCTTCTGCTAAAGATGATCAAAGTGATCAGGCGTGGCATTACAGCAGCTGATTATATATAAATATATATATATATATATATAGACACTGCAGATTATTACCTATATTTTATCACAACATGATCACAGTGCCTTGTGGTAACAAAACAAAGAAGAAAGACGCCTAAGTTGCCAAAGTGGTGGCTTCGCAGCTGTCGCGGACGCAAGCCAAGACATCCTTGTACTCCCTGTAGATGGTGAAAGAGTCGTAGACCTCGCCGTCGCGGCTCTTCTTGTACTCGAACAGGAGTGATGAATGATTGTATGCCGTGAGTTTGACAAAGCCAAAGTCACGATCTTTGTACACACTCCAGTATGGTGTGAGTATGCTGTAGTCAGACAAGCTCCTTCCTCCGCCTCCGACGACAACATGGATCGTTCCATTTACAACGCCGGAGTAATGGGAGTTTCCGTCTTTCACACATTGGTTCTGAAAACATAACAACATCAAGAATGTTACAAGTTGCATAATTGGTCACAACATATAGGGGAAAAGAATCCATTCATGAGGTACTTTTTTGTTGTCGTAACGCTTTTGAATTCTCTGTTCTTTTTCGTGATTTAAATTCATTCAATATAAAGTTCAACATTACAGACGAAACAGAAAGATTTTCTTCAGAATCTCTATATGAATTCGCAACAGTCGGACAAATACCCGATTAATATCTATTATCAAATGATTTTTCGCCACGGGCTAATTTCATGACCATTTATGAGTTGAATTTTTTTTTTTTTTTCCTTTTTTTCTAGGGAATACTATAAGAAACCAAGGTCCATACCTGGTAAATGGGGCAGATTCTTTCATAGTTATGGACATGGCCAAAGAAGGCAATGTCAACCTTGTATTTTTGCCAAAGTTTTTGCATGTCGTCCCTTCCCATGGGCTCGTCGAATGAGCCCTCCCTGCCGTACCAGTAGTTTGAGGAATATCCGAGCACGCGATGAGCGATAAATATCAGCCAAGGTTGTTTCCTTCTATCTGCTGATGCAAGGCATTTCTCAATCCATTTGTACTGTTCTGATCCCGCCCTCCAGTCGTGTTCACTATCAGCGACGCAGAATTTAAACATTCCATAATCTGCCGAGTACCTGAGGAAAATATTTTTCTTCCGGGTCAAGTGGCTTGAATTAACGAAGGTGACATGAGATCTTGGTTACTTTAATGAACAAGTCCAAAACTTACCAAAACTTAGCTCGGTTATCAGCTGGAACATAGAACATTGTCTCAGCCACGACACCACATTCACCGCCTGAATCCGGGGGCTCAAAGAAGGACCCCGAATCAGGCCAATCTCGTTCATGATTACCACTGCAGCAACCAAATCAAAGATTTAACAACCAAGCAGCTAATTTGACATGACAAGTATTCTTATGTGAATCAACACATGACAGACCTTGCAACCATGTAGGCCACCTTTGATGCGATGGCCCCAACCTGTTCGGTGAATTGGTCCCACTCCGAGAGGTATCCATCAGCGTATGCCATGTCTCCGATATGGAAAACTATGTCGTAGTTTTTCAAGTCCTTGACGAGTTGGTCTGTGGTGTTAAGTGAACCCGGCTCAACCGAATACTCATTTGAACCATCACGCTCCGCCTGGAACACAGATTAACAAAATGCTCAAGAAGTTCCATTCGGATTAAGAAATGGTATATGACATAAGGCTCAAATTTTTTGCATATTACCTTTCCCATGTCGCCAAATACAATAACGCGTTGTAAAGAGTCCTGTCCAGGATATGGAGAGGATTTGAAGGAATAGGTTTTTGTGCTCCACACATACGAACCGTTGAATAAACGATGACCTAATCTGTAAGTGTACCTGAGAAATTAAACATAACAACCGACGTATACATTGTCAGAGACTTCACAAATATAGGCAATGCTAGTGATGTAAATAAAAGTTATTCTTTCGAAAGCGTACTCAGAGTTTGGCCACAATTCTTTGAGGAAACTAGTGTGAAAGAAGCCAGGATCACGCCAGCCCACCGTTGTTGCAGGCTCGCCTAGACAGAAAAATAAAAAAACCTCATTGTATGTTCAACATATATCTACGTGTATACACACAAAATCCGCATGCTAACTCTGTGTCAAGGTGATAAATATGCTTAAGACAGACATTTATACAAATCTATGATATATCTAAGGAAAGTTGATCATACCACACATGCTGGTGCGATCATATGTCAATGTTCCAGCCGGGGATCGAACTTGTGTTTCTCCCTCGAGACCCCACTCAACAAATGGAACGGCCTCGTCTATGTTATAACCACTTGTCCAAGTCACTGTCATCTGCAGAATTGAAATTTGAAATAAAAATTTGCATCTTAGTACTTTAAACTTTACTTCAGTGAAGTGATACACATGAAAAACATCAAATGTCGGAAACTTAAGATCACTTACTTCATCCCAAGCTTTCCCTAGAGCAAGGCGTGGATAGAGTGGCGCTTTGGGATTGGCAAATGATATGAAGTTCGAAATGGCCACCAGTTTCGGCTGCAATATTTTCAAACAAGGTGAAAATATTTATATATTTATAAGTAAAATAAAATTTTTGTTGTCATGCAGAACAGAAAATGCCGATCAGAGGACATACATTTAAAACCCCGCCTGAAAACAAAGCAAAAGAGAAATCAGCCCTCTGATTTATGAGCCGGAGCCTCAACGATGCATTGCCTGTCTGTGCGTAATTCGAGTTGGAACGATTTGCATACTTGAACTGAAAAGGAGAAATACGACTTATCTATGTTAGAGAAGCTAGTTGACACAAAATGACTTTGTACTCTTCAAAAGAACATGAACACCACAACTCACCTTGATTGGGGCAGTGCATATGTATGGTTTTCCGATTTTCCAATTCGCTTCGTCTGCGGGACAAAGAGATGAGCTGCACATGCCAAATTGAGATAATTGATCCAGTTTCCTTAAGTTCAACTTCGTAAAAAAGCAGACAGAAATTGAGTTTGTACGTTTATTTTAGAGATGATGAGTTAGAATTATACTTGAATTTTGCAGGAGAGAAAACTCCAACCCAGTCATCGTTGGAGGGCTCGGGGTGTTCGAGAGTCACAGTCACCCATTGGACATCTTCACCCTGTAATGAAAGGAACAGAATTATGCATGTATTAGATTAGTGACAGCAAGCCTCTTCAAAAAACTAATCGTATGGTGCAGAATAGACCCAAAAAAAAAAAACACAAAAAAGAACCCCACACACACACACACAAACACACATGGCGATGATGTGGATATCACTTGGTGATGACATGATAACCACGTGACTGTCACGTGACAAATAAAGAAGACATGACCAAAAGAGTTATTGGCTCTTTTAATTATTAAGTAAGAGATCAGAGTTTTCTTAAAAATGTTATAAGGCTTAGAGCTAATTGAAAAGTTAATATGTAGTTGTTTGTTTGATTTTGTGAATTTTGAAATGAGTAAAACAATTTTATTGTCCTATGAAAACTTAAAATACTAGGGAAATGAGATGCAGATGACAAGTTCAATTTCTTGTCGTTTTCTTAAGTCATTGTCGTTTTTTTGTGATGTCGTTTTAGATGTTGTACTACATGATGTCAAGTTAATATATAGTTTTTTTTTTTTAATGAATAAAACAAATTTTATTTTGGAAAGAAAACTTAATACTAGGAATATGAGATGCAGATGAAAAGTTCAATATCTTGTCGTTTTAATGTATTGTCGTTTTTTTATTATGATGTCGTTTAAGATGCTGTCTACAGCACGTTGTCGTTTTCTTTAATCATGGTTTCGTTTTTTTTAATTTCATCTTGGTCTTCTTTTTTTATTCCCTTAAATATGTTGTCGTTTTTAATATTCTGTCTTTTGCAGGAGATATTGTTGTTTTTCTGCACAAACAGACACACACAGAGTCCACTTACCAAGTACTTGTCGTTCTCTATCAGTACAGTCTTAAATTTAAAGTGTTATCATCGAGCACAAAACGACAATATGTTTATTGACGACAACGTCTCTTTAAAAGTGATTGTGAATTTAAAAGCAAAGAAGAAGAATCTACATAAACGACAATGAGCTAAAACAGCAAAGCTAACAAATCTTGAAAAACGAGAGTCAACTAAAAACAACAACGACGTCGTCTAATAACGATGGAACTCTACAACTACAACAGTGTAGAAAACGACGGCATAAATTACAAAATTCACCAACTTTCAAGACTGCAACACTATAGCGCGTAAAAAGGATAAGAGCTTTAAGAGGACAACGTCATAAGAAAGCAACTTTTTATTTTTTTCATTTTATATAAGTCCCGTTAGAAAAAGTGAATATCTTGAAAATTTAATGTCCCTGTGGTTATACTTATCACCTTAAAGTTAATATCAAGTCTCTATCAAATGTCCCTTTATTTTAATTTTTTAAGTTAATTTTAACAAGTAAAGTTTGAAGAGGGGGCGGCGAGGGAATCCCTGATTCGGCTCTTTTAGTGCTATGATTTAATATGAAAAGGTTCTATGATATTCATACGAAGAATTTTATGATAGAATATGAATATTTTTATTTTTTATTTTTTTACCAAAAAAAAAAAAAAGTAAGAGCAGCTACCTCCACTTGGTCTCAAGTGACTCCGTCACTGCATCTAATCAACATGTCGAGTGGTGTTGTACATGGCATAATAAAATAGCTGTCATTATCTTATTGTTACCTGCAAGCCGAGAAGAACCGGGGAAGCCTGAATGGAGGCAGAGGAATGGAGAGCAAGGACTGTTTTTCGGATGGAAATCTGGGAAAGAGGCTGCTGATATTCCCCAACTCCACTGCTGTGACCACTCCAACCTGATACAATGTTTGTCAACCCAACGATGCACACCAAAACTAGTATTCCTTTATGCATCCTCTTCATTAGAAAGTGAAAACTACTCTCTTCCATTTGGTTGAGATTTACCTACTATATTTAAAACATGAAACCTCTTTAAATCTGTATATATATATATATATGCCTAAGAATTATTTCATGAGAGAGAGAGAGAGAGAGAGAATGATTTGCTTTTTTATGATTCAAGGAAGTCAATTTATAGAGAGTTTGGTTTGGACTATTAATTAAGATTAGTGCATTTAGTTTTTTTTTTTTTTAATTTTAAATTTGGTGCTACTTCACAAAAAAAGTTATGGCAGCCAATAATGCGATATTGTTTATTATTATTATTACTTTATGAAACAAGTGGGGGATTAGATAGAATTATTTGGCATTTTTACACGTGCAAATAATTTGTAATTAAAGCTGTATGGCTGCTGAGCTCCTAACATCCCTTATTAATGATTAAATCTTAGATTTACCGGACACAATCTTTAACTCTTTATTCTCTCGTCAATTTCTCTCATCAATTGAGTTAGCCTTAATAATTTATACGAATGC